>JAKKUS010000664.1:0-19017 GCA_023238725.1 Scortum barcoo
AGAAAACAGTTAAAAATATCTGTCATAAGTTCATCAAATAACTCATTTTATTCAAGAAATGATCCAAAAACTTTTAAAATAAAGAAATGTTCACATTTTAGAAGCTGGAAATGACAAAAATTCGCTGGAAAAAACATTTAAATGATGGATCTATTCTGAAAGTGCTTTCAGACTCAATTGTTTTTTCTAAATTTGCTCATTTAAAATGAGTAGTAGTGGCATTAGTAGCAGTAAAAGTCACGTTTATTTTCTCAGCTGAAACCATTTAAATCAGAACAAAAACTGTGTTAGAAAATATTTTGTTCTTTCATGCAGTTCAGTAAAAGATAATCCCATCATGAAGCTCAAACTTCAGGTTCAAATCACATCGAAATGAAGATTATTAGAAACCTGAGAGATGTGATGAGTGATGTCACTCAAAGAGGAAACAAGGGCTGCAATTAACGATGAATTGATCATTTTCTCGATTAATCAATCAGCTTTTTGGTCCAGAAAATGACAGAAAATTATGAAACATGGATTATGAAGAAAAGATGTTCAGTTTGTATCACAGATGACGAAAGAAACCAGAAAATAAATGACTCAAATTATTGATCAGTTCAATCAAAAAAGCTGATAATTAATTTAATAGTCCACAACTTATTGATTAATTGACTAATTGTTGCAGCTGTATGGGTTTTATATCTCAAGACACTTCCTGGTTAAATAAATAAACAAAGTCTAACTCAATTAAACACATTTAAAATCATAAGTGTGTTTTTTTTGTTTTGAATGCTCTGATCTTTGATTGGCTTTTCCTCCACAGCAGCTGAGGCTCATGGGTATTGTAGTATTGTATTTTTTACACTGCAGAGCTCTTTAAAATGAGACTTCACTCTGCTGGTTTTATTTTTATTATTTTACGTCCTCTCTGTGTCTCTCAGGTGTGTCGCTCTCAGTGCGACTCCCTCCGTGATCGCGCCTCCTCTCTGGAGCTCCACGCCTGCCTCCTCGCTGACCTCTGACCTCTCCCGGCTCCAGGGCCTCCTCTCTCGCAGCCGTCGGGAGTCGGCCTCCTTCCTGTCGGCCTGCGCGCTGCTCCTCTCGGGGGCGCTGAGACACGCCCACGGCCGCCTGCAGACGCTCTGCGGGCAGAAGACGCTCCTGTGCAGGCGCCTGACGGAGAAGGAGGCTCTGGAGGAGGAGGTGAGGAGGCTGGTGGGGGCTCTGGGAGGTGACGAGGAGGAGGAGGGACGGAGGAGCAGGGCGGTGAGGAGGTGGAGGAGGAGTGTGTGTGTGGTGTTAGCAGTGAGGAGGTGGCGTTCGCTGGCCAATCAGACGATGGTGCTGTTCCGGGTGGAGAGAGGGGGCAGGAGCTACAGCAGTCTGCGTCTGTGGGGAGACTACGGCAACACGGGAGGGTCAAACTGAGCTGAGCACAGGTGAGAGTTCAGGTGATTTCTCTGTTAGTCGTTTATAAAAGGTCAGAAAAACCTTAAAATATTCAGTTTACAACCAATTAAAACAGAGAAAGCAGCAGATCTTCATTTTAAGAATTGATTAATTTAAACAGTTAATCAATTAATAAAGTTCTCACAGTATTTTTACTTCCTGATTTGTCGTTGCAGACACATTAACATCTCTGTGATCGTTAAACACCAGAGAAACAAATCTGTGGATCTTCACAGCTCTTTGGATGAAGTTTATCAGAGGAACGGTCGTGTTGTTCAAAGATATGATCTCTTTATGATGTTCATGATAATAAATGTCTGTTCAGTCTCTGAATGAGTCAACTTAAAGGTGACTGAGCCGAGTTTTTTTGTTTACCAGAAAACTTTATGAGAATTGAGACATTAAAAAAAAAAAAAAACAAATAAAAAGTACAGATTCGTGCAAATAAATAGACAAACAGGCTGCAGGATTAAAGGTGTGCTGCTCTTTTGTCTTGTTCTTGTAAATTAACTTCATAAAGCAGCTTTATAAACCCGCCGTACATCGTGGAGCATTTACCAGATAAAGAGACAGATATTTCCCTCGGGAGGTGGAGGAGACCAAAAACAGCTAAAAGAGAGACGCTTTGTTTGTTTGATTACAAATTAGATGATCGATTTTAACTACGTTTTCTGATCTCAAATCAGATTGTTTATTTGACTCAAACACAGAACAACACGTTTCTGTTTCTCCTAAAAAATATCAGAAACAGAATATTTCAGAATAAAATAAGACGAGTGTTTGTTTTTAATTCGTGTTTTAGATAAAGACGCTGATGATGGAGGTCGTGAAGGTGTGTGTGCTCGCTGGCTTCGCTCTAAAAGTCTCTCGTCCGTCATTCTGTCCTGCATGGCCGACCTGCAGGGGGCGCTCACACACGCAGGTAACCGACATATTCACATAAATACGAACACAAACGTTTGTTCAGGTCAGTGCTGTCGTCACAGAAGTCTCTTTATAGGCTCCTCCCACCCAGACGTGATGTCAGCGGCTCGTTCCGGTTTGTCCCGCCTCCTGGATCACCTTCTCGACCAATCAGGCGCGGCGTCCCGTCTGTCTCCCTGCAAAGTGAACGAGGACTCACTGAGCAGACTGACGCCGCCACAGCCCAACACGAAGGTCGCTCAACACACACACACACGTTATTATTATTATTATTATTTATGCTTTTTTACAGCTTTGTTACTTCAGGTCAGTGTGTTTACCTTCACCAGCTGACCTTTGACCTCTGTGTGTGACCCCCCATCAGGCCCTGGTGTCGACCCTGCAGCAGCACTTCCTGCTCTTCAGCCAACGGCTGCACTCGGCCGAGGTGGAGAAGGCGGAGTTTGAGGCTGGAGGTGGCCAATCTGAGGAGAGGACTGCAACAGACAGAAAGAGAGAGGAGAGCTGCAGGACGGTCAGGCTGAACACACACACACACACACACACACACACTGACACTGACTGACTGACTGACTGACTGTGTGTGTGTGTGTGTGTGTGTGTGCAGGTGCCTCTCGGAGCGGTTCAGCAGTGTGTGTTTGAGAGCTCCACAGTCAGGCGCTGAGCAGGGAACAGGAAGCTCAGTCGCTGCCGTCCAGGAACAGGCCGAGCAGCTGCACACACTGCAGCGCTACGCGTCAACACACACACACGCTTGACGAGCTGACGAAAGCACGCAACACACACTGAGCCAGACCACACAGGTACGTCGTCACCTGTCACAGGTAATGACAGAAATCCAGTCTGGTACTTTTCTGTCTGTTAAAATCCAAACAAAAAAAAGCAAACGGCAGAAAGAATAAGAAAGATGGACGACGTTCTGTTGATGTCATTTAGAGTCAGAGCCTCTGTGCAGTAGTGATCGGTCGAGGCCCCGCCCACACACCCACTTTACTCGATCAGTAATCAATAATTAGTAACTGTTAGCTAACGATCACCTGCTAAAGTTAAAGTTACTTCTCTCTTTATTCATTTCCTGAAAAGATGTCTGCAGGCACTTCCACGACTACTTCACTGTGACTGACAGCTGTCAATCATGAGGCCACGCCCACCTTTTTATATAGCATCAAATAACTAATTTAAAAACCAAACTGATCAGAAAAACAAACACTTGAACATCAGCATGATCAGAACTACGTAAAAAAAATGACAGAAACCATCTTTGGGAAATATTTATTTAATGTTTAGTTTGTCTTGATGTTTTTTTAGTTTGTCCCATCTGCTAACATGGAGGGGGCGGGGCTTATGAGCTGTGGGGGGCTGTCATGTCATGTCGTCACCTTTAAATCGTCGTCTCGCTCTCAGTCTCTGTCGGAGGCTCGGCAGGAGGTGAGTCGGAAGGAGCGCTCGCTTGAGGATTCTGGGTAAACACCTGTCGAGCGTTCAGAAGGAGAGGAAGCAGCTGGAGGAGAGACTGCGGCGAGCGGAGGACGAGCTGAGGGACGCCACCAGGTAACACACACCTGCTCTGTCCTTTTCTTTCATTTATTTACACACACCGTCCTGCCGAACACTCACTGAAGCACCCAATGTGGATTCATCCGCCGCTGAAAATAGTCCCCCACAAAACCTTTTCTTTATTTGACTGTTTTTTCTTTTCCAGACATAAAGACTGTCTGATCAGCAGCATGAAGGCAGCAGAGATGAGCTACAAGGAGGTCACACACACACACACACACACACACACACACACACACACACTTTATATGTATAAACACAGAATACACACATTTACACATCTGGGTGCTGTTCACTCTTCAGGTCAGAGAAAGTCTTGTCCAATCAAGTCGCTCCCTGTCAGCTCAGCCCCGCCCCCTGCTGTTACCAAGGGAACACCTGGAGATGAGTGGAGCAGAGAGCATCATGGGAGCTCCTGAGGTGGCGGCTCTCCAGGTAACAGAGGAGTTTGTCTTTTTCTCTCGTCCTCTCTGTTCGTGCGTCTCACTCGTCTCTCTCTCTGCAGAGTCTCCTCGCCGCCTTCGCTCAGCTCTGTCACACCTGCACCTCCAGGATCGACTGGCTGGAGCAGGAAGTCTCCGCCCACCGCAGTCACGTGACCGCGCTGCGCAGCGAGCTGCAGGACGCCTGTCTCCGTGACAACCTGGCCTACGTCCCCGTGAGACGCCTTTTTGTTTTTTATTTTTAAAAAAGTGCTTTTAGCTCATTTTATTTTTGCGCAAAACAGGAAATGAACTCATTTTCTGATGTTTGTGTTTCAGGTGGTTGAGTTTCCGTTGGTCGCCATGGAAACCCCTCAGCCTGTTCCCCTCTCTGATTCGTCAAAGGAGCCATCAGGCAGTTTAAGCACCGTCCCCTCACCTAAACTCTCCAAATCCCCCTGGGCCAAAACGAAGGAGAAGAAAGCCGTGAAGAAGAAGGGAGGAGGGCGGAGATAGACGGACAGACGGACAGGAAGTGACATGAACACTGAGGTCCTGGAAATCCTGGAATATTATTTATATACAAGGTTATTTTCCAGGAAGTTTGGAGGAAATCTATTTTCAGGAAGTGGGAGCGCTCAGAGCCTTTATGTTGTGGAGTTGTGAAGGAAAAGTGTGTGGAGGTCCTGGAAAGTCCTGGAAAGGTTTGAAGAAAACAAAAGAGCAGACGATCAGTATGACGAGGATCAATACGGTGTCTTTAACAGCCGGTCGATGACAGACTACTGAAGGCCATATGGTGTGTGTGTGTGTGTGTGTGTGACAAGTGACAAACCAACAGCTGGTTACTGTACAAGTTGTTTTTTTAACTTTCAGTAAAATATTTATGCTCTTCTCATAAAACGTGTCTGAGTTTGTTTCTGAATATTTCATCTGACAGAAAAAAACTTTGTTCGTGTCGTCTCGGCATCGTTGGTTCGATTCCAGCTCGTCAACCGTTAAATAAAAACATCAACACTGTAAATGTGTGTGTACGTGTCAGGTGTTTTTACTACAGTTAATGTACAAATACCAACACTAAAAATACTCATACAAGTAAAAGTCCTGCAAGTACCATCAGTAAAAGTACTAATATATATAATATATATAATATATTTAATGATGTATACACACTGAGATAAATAAAGTAAAATAACTCCACTTTCTACCTGGTAAAATACTCGAGTAAATGTCCTTAGTTACATCCCACCATTAGTTTATATTAATGAGCAATAATCAGTAAAATCAAACTGAACTAAACCGTTTAATCTGAGTTTGAATAAAAATGTATTAAATCTCATCTGGAGACACCCGACGAGTGTAAACGGAGCCAAAGATGCAGAAAAGTTTTTTAACCAGAAGAAGAAAAAACACGACAAACATTTAACTGCTGCATCAGCAGTGTGTGTTTGTTTATTAATAATGTGTGAGTGTGTGTTTGTGTGTGTGAGTGTGTGTGTGAGTGTGTGTGTGAGTGTGAGTGTGTGTGTGAGTGTGTGTGTGTGTGTGAGTGTGTGTGAGCGTGTGTGTGTGTGTGTCTTTGTCTCTGTGGGTTTCTATAAAAGTGTGAACACAGAAACGTCCTCACGCTCACACACCCTGAGGCTCTGAATGTGTGTGTGTGTGTGTTGTGTTGAGACGTCTTTTACAAAGCGACTTAATCTGCTGTCACACACACACACACACACACAGTTGTGCTGATTCTGATTCAGTCAAACAGGATTTTCCTTTTTTCTCTGGAGATGTTTTTTTGTCATTTTTTTCCTCTCTCCTCTCCTTCCTTATTTCACTTCAGACTTCTTCACAAACTTCTTCGACATCTTTTTCTTCCAGTTTTTACACCACTATCCTCTAAAAAAACTACATTTTCTCCAAAACCTCAGATTGTTTTGGGGGATAAATATGAAAGACAGATGTCTGGTTTCACTCTGGATGAGAAAACAGTGAAAATGCACAACGAGCGTGTTAACATCGATGTCTTCATGTGTTCATGTCCTCAGATAATCTGAATAAATAAAACTGATGGAGGAGTTTGTTTCCCTGTTAAAGGATTTTCTTTGTTCCTCATGAATGCGGATCAGTTCAACTTTCTTCAGCCGCTAACTTAAGGTCTGTCAGTGAAGTCGAAGGGAACATGTGGCCCAACGCCTTTGACAGCAAGGGGCACCAAAATCAACATGAAAAGATCGACTGAGCTGCTTTAACCTAAAAATACTAACTTTCATTAAAACAAGCAAAAAGTAAACATGCTGCTGGACATTCAGAGACATGGTGGATTTCATGTATTCCCCAAACATGGGGACACAAACCGACCAAACACAGAAACTGTTTCTGTTCTCGTCTGTGAGATTTGCAGCGTTTCTGTCTTTGGTTGTTTTCTCACTTTGCAGATATTTTTTCTGAAACAATTTCATATTTTGTCAAATTAGTGACAATGTTTTCCTTATTTGTGTTGATCTGTCAGGGCTATCGTACTCAGACTTTTTCTGTGAATATTCTCTTTTGTTTTGGGGTTTTTCTCACTTATTTTTTGACATCCTGTATCTTTGATGCCACAGTTCAGAGCTGCTCCTGATCGTTGGGACTTTAGTTGGTTTTTCGTGAAGGAAAACTTGGTTCTTTCACTTTCATGTTGACGGGAACTGGCGGGCAGCGTGGGCCATTAAAGCTCTTCCCCTCTTTCTTCATTCGCTGACTCTCCTGTCATTACTTTTCAATGGAGCGGCTAGCTTAGCTTAGCATCACCAACAGGACAGCTGACTCTGGCGTTTCCATTCAGTCGCCTACAGAAAAGACGAGTTTATTCAACAGGAGACGTCCAGAGTTGCGGTCAGAGTTTGTCCCGCTCTCAAACGACAGATTAAGTTTAATTCCCGATGCAGCGTCTCAAAGGAAAAAGCAGATTGTGTATCCGGCTGTAAGTGACAAATGTGAAGCAGGCTGAGACGAGATGAGGGTAAAACATTTAATCCCAAAACAAAGAGAAGTTCGAGCGACACAACAGCATCAGACTTCAGAGTTTAAAATGACCAACAGCTAAAAAACTCACCAGCCTGTGAGCATCTCCAACATTTATCTCCACAAAAACTGAGTGTCGAAGCAAACGCATCCAACAGCAAACACTGAAATAAAACATCAATACTGTTTCTGCAAAACTCCTCATTATGTTCAAATGTATTTTAATTTCTATATTTCTACATTATTTGTGCATGTTAACCTGTGTGGTTAAGATTATGTTGAGGTCGTGTTAGACGACTAAAAGACGTCTCTGTTTTCTGTCTGATTGTAGAAAGGTTAATTGCAGATTTATGACACAAACGTAATTCTTAGAATTACTCGGCTGATAAAAACAAACAGAAAACTTTCTGTGATTCTGCAGGTTTTTCCATCAAAAGCAAAATAAGACAGATGCAGCACAACAAACTGATTCACAGTTTATATTTTTTTAATAATAAAGGTGTGACTAATAGTGGTTTAATGTTTGTTTTTAGCTTGTACAGCTGTTTTAAACTGATCTGATCTCAGACCTGATCAATAAAGCTCATTCTGATTCTCAGTTTTTATTTCAGATTTTGATTAAAATGACGTCTTCTCTCAAACCAGCGACAGTAAACTGGACTTTGTGTGCGTCGGTCTCTGAGCTGATGATGAATTTGTTCACAGCTTCACCTTCATATCTGTCAGGATGTTTTATGACATCGCTGCAAATTTTATTGTAATTTGGAAGAAGATGTCTTGAATGAGTTAATCTTCACACTTTGATTGGTTGGTTTTGATCTGTGGGTATGTTGATAACGTGTGTTTGGTGCTTGGCCTGATGAGAAGTTACTGCAGAGGGTTGAAAAATCACAGTTAGAGTTTAAGAGCCGATTTGGATGTTTTTTCTCTTAACAGAAAATTAAGATATATTTTATTCTAATATTTCCTGGTGAAATGTGGTTGCATCTTGTTCTGGGGTGACACACTCGACTTTGATGCCATGAACAACAGTTTAATCCCGCGTCATCCTCCCAGACACGCCATCGTCACTTTGTTCATCTGAACTGTGAGAGTGAGCGACTTTAATCCTCCGCCTGCTCTCAAAGCTGTAACAGGATTAGGACGTTTTAAAGCGTCTTCCTCTCACTGAGTTTGTTGGACACACAGACAAACTTCACAGGGACGATGGCGAAAAAACGCACTTTCAGAAGGTCCAAAAAGAAAAACAAGAAGAAGGAATTAAAAGGTGTCAGCGTCCTGTTTTTGTTCTCCCTTATGAATATTCACCATGTTTTTATCTGAAAAACTTCACGTTTCATCTCGCCGTCCTTGTTCCTCCCTGCCTGCTGTCCTAGTTGTACCTGCGACAACACACATGCTTAAACACACACTTAAACACACACTTTTCCCAACAGCGACTGAGCCAAGTTGGCCTCACTACAAAGAGAAACCCGCACACACACTCTCGGGTGGAGTAATGACACAGATATAAAGGGGGGCGGGATCGGAGGGAGGAGGGATAAGGGACTGAAAAGAGGGGAGGATGGGAGGAAACGGGGGGTTAGAAAGAGAGGACACACACACTCCGACAGTGGAAGCATATGTGAGGACACACACACACTAAAGACACACACACACTAAAGTGTGTTAAATAGATAATTTTCACCACACGCAGCCTTTAGTTTCATGTAAAATTCACCTTCGGAGCCCCTGAAGCCGACGTTTGTGGTGACAAATGACAGAAAAGCGACAGAGAGGGAAAACTAAACCTGCCGGCTCGTCTTTGGTGTTTTTTCATATTTTAGCTCGTTAGGAAACTCAAACTTGTAATTAGGCTGAACTGGGAACCTGATTAACGGTTGGCCGGTGAAGAATAAGTCTGTCGACGATGTCATGGCCACACTCGAGGTGAAAGGGGAGATTTTCTGCCCTCAAATACGTTCATGGGGACGTTTCAAATGACTGAAAGATTTGTTAAAATAAAAAAACAGCAAGTCCAGCTGACTTTCTTCAAACTGTTCAGTAAAAATAGGAAATGTTCAAACCCTTCGATCTCCACACGGCCGGACAATCAATGCGTGTTCGGAGATCCAACGAGCACCTTTGATGGAGATAAAATGGTGTTTTAAGGCCTTCAGCTCTGGAAATGTTTTCCTGCATCCTGACAAAGTTTCAGGAGTGAAATTTGAGCGTTGGGTTTGGTGAAGAGGGAACTGAGCCTGAGAGCTGACTCTCACGGTCCAACCTGCAACTTTGGTCATAAACTCAAAAAGTGGTGAAGGTTTGGACCACAGGAACTTTCAGGAACCTTTAGAGGAGCTCAGAGCTTTTCCTCCACAGGGACCAGGGTCTAAATGAAGTTCAGGGACTTTATTTTACCCCCCTGCTCGGGGGTTGTATTTTTCAAAAGTACAGGAACTTTGGCTGAACATTTCTGATTGGTGGAGTATTCCCAGCATTTTATTTTGAAAAGCCTGCATCCTCAAACAAACTGTATTTATGGTTTGTTTCTGTCAGACGTGGACACGGAGCAGAAGAAGGTCTACGACAGACGGAGCGACCAAGTCCAGGTCCTTACTGAGTATTTATGCTGAGGAGGAAATCCAGCGCAGCAGAAATGATGTGTAAAAACAGCCGTCGCTTTCTCAAACGTCAGCGGACTAATCTGCCTGATCTTCACGGGTCTTTAGACCACGGTGGAGACGCAGACAACAACGGGCTGCAGGAAACTTTTTACTTTCACGGAAGTAAAAGTTCAGAGACTTTGGGTGGAAATGTGACTGTAGAAACATTCACTGGTGGTTGTTTTGAATATTTGTCGATGTTCGATGATGTTTCTCGTCCTCGTCTCGCTGTGATGAAACGTCTCAGGTCATCGTTGGAGGCTGCGGCGAAGCTTCGTCGGAGTTTCCTCCTGCTGCTGCTGCTTTGTTGTTTTTGGTGTCGAACAAACAGTGCGACCTGGTTCAGTGAGTTTAGAGAAGATCGGGCCAAGAATACAGGACCAGACACAGGACACACACACACACACACACACACACAGTGAAGGTAGGGCTGTTGGACAGACTTTGTATCTGCTGGGAGTTTGTGGACCTCTTTCCTGTTTTGATGTCGTACTAATTAGAATATCAGACGATAACGCTCTGTTAGTGTGTGTGTGTGTGTGTGTGTGTGTGTGATGTGATACACCTGCCGCATTCGCTGACACACTTCCTTAGCAGAACCTCTCAGAGGGGTCGTGTGTTTGAAACGGAGCAGCAGTACCACCTCCTCGCTGTCCTGAGTGTGTGTGTGTGTGTGTATTTGTGTACATGTACACACCTCAGATCAACAATATAAAAAAACTTTTCAGGTCGTTTCTGCACATTTCAGATTTCTGCCTCTTTGTTCTTTATTTCTGTCTTCAGCAGGATTTTGTGGGAATCAAACCTGCGACAGTTTTACAGAAAGAAGCAAATTCACTGATTTATTCAGATCATATTCAGTTCATGATGTTTTAAAAGCTGTTGTTCTTGTAGCTGTTTCTTGTTCTGCGACATGAAAACTCGTGTTGGACGTTGGACGTATCATTGGTCTGACTTTGTGTTTTTCTGCCTGCGTGGCGGCCGGCCAGGTGCCCTACTGTCGCCCTGATTCAATCTGACCCTCGGGGGGGGAACCTTCCTCCCAGAGGGAAGTTGTTTCCCGGGGGACACTGCGGCTGATCGACACACCAAGGACAGCTACCGAGGACGGTGATGTCGGTGTGGTGGCCTCGCAGAGTATCCACACTTCTGCTCTGAATAAACGCTGAAAATAAAATGAATTTATTGAGTCAACAACTTTTGGAAATTCAAGAAGAGTCGTATGATTATCTGATTCAATGATAAACGTGGTATCAGCTCTCATTAACACTTTTCTTATTTATTCATCTGTTATCTTACTTTTACTCAGCAGCTCTGTGAAACCGCGACAGGAAACACAACTGATCTGTGGTTTCGTTTTTTGGGTCTTTTCACCTGAAAGTCTGAACATTTTTCTCACTGTGACATTTGATCCAGTTAGTTTTGGTTTAAAGTTTCAAGGTTTTATTATCATCATGTGCACAACAATCACTCCCTGAAACAACGCTCAATATTACATTAAGTAAACCAACGCAGACAGGAGTTAATCATCAAAGTGCCTCCACCATTACCTGTGACCTTTGACCTTTGACCCTTCTCGTTGTTTGTTGTTGTTGTTAAACTCACACACACATACACAGAATCATCATCATTATTCTGATGGAGCACAAAATAATGAAAAGATGGAAAAGGAGGGAAGATGGTGAACATCCACGATTCAATCTTCATCCAATCACATCTGTTCGAGGCTGTCTGAGGGAGGAGTCAAAGGATGGAGAGAGATTATATGAGAGAGAGAAAAGTGGAGTTTAGTCAAGAGGAAGAAAATCATCACAGAAAACAAGAAGAAGATACGAGAAGAAATAAAGAACGAGGAAAGAAATAAAGCAGAAAGGAGAAAACAGACAAAGCAGAGGTGAAGAACGAAGTGAAGAAGTAGAGACGTTTTATTTAATCTGAAGAAAATTTAACAACAAACTGACAGGTCAGTAATTAATAACTACAAAATAATTTAACTTAATCCAGAAATACATATGCTTATTATTTTAATATTCATATTTTAATGTAACATCTGATTTTATGTATTTTCATTTCACTCATCAAATTCAAGGAAAAAAGACTGATGAGCTGATCATATCTGTTATTATATTTAATCAATATTTTATCTGTGGAGGACATTATCTAAAAATGATTTAAACATTATTTGAATTGGATTGAAAATGTGATTAAAATTTTATTGGCAAAAATAGATTATATAACTGTAATAAATATAAAGATACAAATATATATTATATAAGATTAATGGGTATTAACTTAAATATATAACATGTATTTAATTAAATGAATGATGAAAAATGAGTAATTATTTGCAAGATAATTTTAAATAAACTAAAAATAAAAAGTAATAATTCAGTTAAATCTTTTAGTAGCAGTTTCCTGATGTGTTTATTTATTTTGACCTGTAAACAGACAAACAATGAAACCACCACTTTAATAAACAAACTAAAAACAATAAATACTTTAAAGCAAAAATCAATAAATTAATAACATATTAATGCAGAACTAATAATATTAAATTCTATATTAGATCACAAATCTTTAGCTTTTATTTATAAGTGAACCAAGAGAAATAAATAAAAGGAAGCAAGATTATTATCTTATTATTTTTATTCATTTATTTTTGTTGTTAGATTATTATAAGATTTCAATTCAAACATTTATATGAGTTTGAAATAAAGTTAAACTGTCCAATCAGACGGAGGCTCAGTTTTATTTGACCAATCAGGACTCAGCTGGTTCTGTTCTGACTGCAGGGCTGAGACATGAAGATGACTCCGGACACTGACGAGGTAAAAACTCACACATATTTCATATATTCACATGTGTGTGATAATCTTTACTTTATAAGAAATTTAAAATTATCAAATAACCACAACAGGAAACTGGGAACATTTAAAGATCATTTATGTGCTTCATTAGTCCATCAGGTGTTCAGCGTCCGGCTGCAGCTGCACCTGTTTCAAACCAGGAAGCGTCCAGCTCAGGTCATGTGATCGCTGCGGACACACCTGGGTGGCACACGGTAAGACACACACACACACACACACACACACACACACATTGGTATTATTACATGTGAGGTCTTTTCAGTTTCCTCTAAACACTTTAACTCTAACAACAACCTCCCAGAAATCACATTTACACATAAAATAAATGTTTTTAGGTTCTAAAATAACTAAAAGGACAGTCCAATGATTTACATGTTCAGAGTTTGTCAAACAGTTTCTCGTCCCCACAATTCAACCGTCCACCAAACATTAGTGTCCCCACAATGTACTTGGTCAAACACTTCTTTATGACACAGTGGCACAAATAACCAACAAACTCTCAGTTTTTGAAGGAAAAACAAGCTGGAAAACACTTTTTCTGGCTATTTCAAACGCATCACAAAATCATGCTATTTTATTATTATTATTATAACTGTTTAATTATGGTTTCTGTAAATGTATCTCCCTGCATTATGGTCTAAATGCTGTTTTAAAGCTTCTCTGCACTGTCAGGTGTGTTATTCTGGTGAATAATATGAAGTCTTTTGTCTGTCTCATCTGAAAAACAGTCAGATGGAGAGTTATTTAGCATAAAAAAAAAAAAGAATAAACCTAAAAAACATTTATAATATATCAGTGATAAGAGCATGAAAATATCACTAAATCAATGGTTATGGTAACACTTCAAAACCGGCACCCTTTATACCAGCTCCACAAATCACTCCTCCCTTCAGGCCTCTGTGAAAAAAAGCCCTCTGGTTTCATTTAATATATACAGAAAAATTACTAAGACCAACATGACAAACAAACTATGACAGTATTTCTCTTCTAACTCTTGTTATATACACACTGCTCTTAACCCCATGTTCAAATACATGTATTTGTATTTGTATATGTATTTCTATTTCAATCTTATATTTTTATATTTTATGCTACACATACATTTTCATTCCATGTTTGCCTGTGAAGACAAATTTCCACCATTTTGTAACGGACAATAAAATAAATAAACAGATAATCTGCTTATGTTTGTTTTCTGATCTCCCCAAGATGATAAAACTTCATGTCGCAGAGAAACTCTGCAGTTTGACAGAGTTGGATCTCACCCATCTACTGACACACACACACACACACACACACACACTCTGCAGATGTGTTCAGTCGCTACGGTGACATGAAGTCAGGTGTCACTGTCATCACATCACCGAGAGCATCTGGAGGGAGCATCTGCACACACACCTGTAATCCTCCCTGTCTTTGATACACATCAGTTGACGTTCATGTTGCACTAAAATATACAAATATTTTATTTTTATTATTTTATTTGGTATGTTTTAATTTAACAGTTATTACAGTTAAACTCAGACATACAATAAATCTTTGTCTCACAGATATACAGGTGTTATTAGAAAAAGTGTAACTTCACTTTCATGTACAAACATTTTCTTCCAGAGCACCTCTTCAAAAATAAAACTGCAGCCGTTCAAACAGCCTTCAAAGTTTCTCATTTCAATTTCACTTCAGTGTTCACTGAAGCAGTAATTGTCATCTTTTTTATGCCTGATCTTTAAAATGTGCCATATATAGTGCATAGTTTACAGAATGAGTAGTCATCCTCTTCCTCTGCAGCCTTGGAGAAGCTCCAGTTTCAGGCCCAGCAGCCCTCCAGCTGCGGCCCCGTGGAGGTGGCCCTTCCTGGGCTGGTGTTCGACCTGAGCTCCCTGGTCCTGTACGGAGCTCAGGCCCTTCCTGTTCGCTTAAAAATCCTGCTGGACCGCCTGTACAGCATCCTAACCCCCGAACAGGTACGCCGAGTTGTTTGGGAGGAACGTTCAGAAAAGCTTTTGTTAACTAAATATAATAAAATATCACAAATAAATCTTTATGTGTGATAGTGATATTGATATTGAAGTGATATTTTAACAAGAGACAAATTACGTTTTATGTCTTTTTCAGGTCGGCCACATACTGCACACACTCGGCTGGAGTTTGGGGGATTATGTAAGAGGGTACATGCTGCAGGTAAACAGTCCACTATGCAGTGTTATACCAAAATCTAGAGTCTGACAGTCAAAATAAGGACACTGAACTTTACCTGAATTCATTCTTATAAGACACAAATGTATTTTAAACTAAGCATGCATGAAATCAGCATGGATGTGTATTTTCCATTTTCATCTGTTCACACTGAGGTTTTCTTCTCTCCAGTATCCCAATGGGAAGGTGTTGGACTGCTGGTTGATGGTGACTCCTGAAGAGGAGCTCCTCATCCTCAAACAGTTCCTTCGCTTCGGAGAGACGCGCCCCATCGTCGAGCTGATGTGGCTTCAGCTCTCTGATCCAGAGCTAAACCCCGCCCATAAGAGCAGCCAGTCGAATATCAACACTTTCATCGAGCGCAACCGGGGAACTCCAGGAGTGCTCAGAAACATGAGAGCCGGCATCGAACGTTTTAGGAAAAACAACCCTCCTGACCACAACGATACAGTCCACCATTTTGAAAATCTTCCACTTGGACAGTCTTTGCTTTTTCCCTTCCACTTTCCGGGCTCCAGCTTCCACTGTTTGGTTCCTCCCAACAAGGTAATTCTGTGAATTTATTTGTTCTTCTGCTACTATTTTCAGCAAAAAAACTTTTTTTGTTCTACAGCTAGAAAACTCCTCCAGTTGTTGGGAGTGTTTCTGCCACATACGTCCAACGTTTGATGCATTTCCCTCCTTGTTCTTGTTTGATCAGGAGCTTCTTCCTCCTGGTAAACCTACACAGTGCCTACGGAAGCCCAGTGGGACCAAACTTACAGAGAGACAGAGGCAGGAAGGAGGAAGGAAAAAGCAAGAAAGTGATCTGATTTTGCCGCCGGCTTTAAAAATCAAAGTGGACCCTGACAAGCCGAACCCGGCCGCGTCGATATGGCATCAAAACCCTCGGTTCAACAACGACCAGGAGCTTGATCTTCGCAGGGGCGTGGCCAAACAGGAGAACACCTCCTCACTCTCTCCTCCTTTGACCTCCTCATTTATCCCGACATCTTACTCACTCCGTCCGTCCGTTTCCACCTCTCCTCCGAAGATTTCCCAGAAGCTGCAAGGCTCCTCCTCCTACTCCCTCAGTCCACTCCCATCCTTCTTCTCCTCCTTCCTCTGTCCTCTTCCCAGCTCCTCCTTTTCCTCCTCTCTCCATCCTCTCCCAACCCCGTCTTCCTCCCTCCACCCCCTCCCCTCCTCCATCTGCTCCCTCACATCTCTTTCACCCACTGGAGGTCGGAAAGGGAGGGTCTGCTGTGGCGTTTGTGGGAAAAGCTTCTACGATAAAGGTGTGAATGCTGCTGTTTCTGTATATCCAAGTATAACAACACATCTCGTACTCTGCTCATCTTGGAGTCTCACAGGGTTCAGTTTTAGGTCCTCTGTTGATCTTATGTTTTGGGGTTCGACAAAGTTTAACTTGAGGTCCTCACTGTGTGTCTTGGTGTTCCACAGGGTTCAATTCAAGGTCCTCTAATGATCTTCAGATGTAAAGAAAGTAATTAGACTTTCCATCTAAGTGAAACAAACCCCAAAATTGATGTGATTTGTCAGTCAGAAGGTAATCTCATCGGTCATTGTCAAAAATGCATGTTCAGGCTGGACTTCGCTCTCTCTTGAAGTTTCCAGCCTAGAAACTGTGTGAAGTCAGTAAGTTGGCTTCATGTCCTTGTGTTGTTTGTGCAGGAACGCTGAAGATCCACTACAACGCCGTCCACTTGAAGATCAAACATCGCTGCACGGTGGCATGGGCTGCACCATGGTCTTCAGTTCGCTTCGCAGCCGAAACCGCCACAGCGCCAACCCAAACCCACGCCTACACACAGGCGCCGGCAGGGACGCACACACCCACAGAAACACACACCCCGACCAACGCGCAAACATGCACTCTGAAACACAGACGGACAAAAACACTCGCAAAAGCATGCACAACGCTCACACTCTGTGCAGGGAAGAAGAGGTGGATCATGCACACACACGAGTACATCTACACCCTCTGAGAAACGGTCACGCAAGCCACCAACATGGTCGCCGGGACGACACACCACCACAAGCCGACTCCCCTCCCCCTTCTCCTCACCCTCACTCCTGGACTCTAAACCAAGACGCAGACCAAAACTTCACCCAGAGCGACTGCAGGTCTGTCCTGCGTCCTCCTCCACTCCTCCCCGCTCGCAGCTCCTCCTCGCTGGGCTCACCTCCCTCCCTCGTCCCCCTGGTCATTCCCGTGGTGGAGAAAACTGAACGCAGTCGACACCTGTTCAGCCTTCACGGCAACCACACCGCACCTGAGCCCCTACCTGGCCCCTGCCCCCATCACCACGGCAACCTGCAACAGCCAATCTCTGTCATGTGACGATGGCGTCACAGAAGGAAAACGAGGAGGGGCCAATCAGCAGCGTCGGTGGGAGTCAGGTCACCCCGTGCCGAAGAAGAAGCCCAGGAAGTCGAGCATGCCCGTGAAGATAGAAAGAGAAAAGATGGAGAGGGGGGGCGAGGAGGAATGTTGAAGATGTGCAGTGTGTCTGTTGTTTGTTAAAACTTTACATTCAAAAGAAACTTCTCATTAGAGCTCACGACTTCACATATCTTAACTGAAAACAATTCAAACTGGCCTCTTCCTCAGTGACTACGATGAAATCCACGGTTAACAAACTTTACCAAAATAAAAGAGAGAATCTTGAAGAGTTTCATGCTGTTGAACATCTCCATTTATAGTTAAGAAGTAAGGAAAAATGAAAAAAAGTAATGAAAATGGTACGACAGCAGCTTCAGTCCTCCATTAGCATCCAACAGGATGGAAAATTACTGTAGTTTACACATAAAACTGAGCAAAAGCTGAAGGTTAAAGCCTAAAAAGACACTTTGAGGTTGTGGTTAAAATGTGAATAGTGTTAGTTGTATTAATTAAAGTACAAGTGCATCTGTTCATCAGACACAGGTGAAATACTGGCAAACGAAGCTTTGAAGCACTTTAAATTAAAAATGGTTTGTAAGATAATTTTTAATTATGTCACAACAGAAACTCTTGTCTGTTCTTTCCGCAATCAGGATGAACTTTACTTTTTTTTTGCATCTTGTAGAGCAATAATTTCATCATTTGTACATTCTTCTTTCACTCTGTCATGAAACATGTTCATTTAACAGCATGCAGCTCTTTGCAGGACGCCCCCCTGTGGTTGTGATCTGTTATTGCAACAATGAGAATAATAAAATCTAAAAATGCTCTCATACAGTTAGATCAGAATCCTTAAATACTTTTACTTCAGAGGGATTTTAAATGCGTGACTTTTACTTGTAATTAAGTATATTTACATTGTTTTATTTATAATTTTTACTGAAATTAAATATCTGAGTACTTCTTCCACCATCAGGGATGTGTTGACAGTGTTCACGAGAAGAAATACACACTAATAACACTTTTTTAACTGTTTTTTAAGACTAATTTATGATATTTCTAGAGTCAATAAAACATTTCTAAAACTTTTCAAATTTATTTTTCATTCACTCATTTACATAAATGTTGCTTGGGCCAAATGGTGAATAGATGAAAGAGCACCTCACAGCTGTGTGGTAAATTATATATATTATATTATAAGTCTCTTCCCAGCTTATATTCAAGACTTTTTTTGCCATGTGCACAACAATGCTAAAAAATATTTTGATAGAAAACCACACAAGTAAAAATGACTAAAAGAAATATAGTAATAGAATATAGATTTACAAATATATATAACAGTATGTATAGTACATGAACTAGATACAAAACTAAAATAAATAAAGATATAACATAGATTATAGATAGAAATATAATACAAATAAAAATAGACATAGAAATATAATACTGTTCAGAGAAATCTAATTATATGTAATACTTATGAGTAGGATTATTTCTGTATGAAGAGAATTATTCAGTCAGATAGTGATTTATTATATTAATGCAATTAGCAATTCTGAGCAGTTTTAAGCACTTTAATGAAAACCCAAGAT
>JAKKUS010000666.1:0-11000 GCA_023238725.1 Scortum barcoo
AAGCCACCTTGCTGCAGACAGGTGCGAAGTCTTTTGCTCAAGGAGAATGAGAGACACCGCATGAGGGACCAGCAACGTTACATGCATGTAACCTACAATGTCTCTAGACACCAGCAGAGCTTTTTCAGCAGCAGCCAATGCACGGAGGCAACGCAGATGTCCTGCAGCGACTGGATCTAATTTAGCTGAGAAATAGGCAACAGGTCGGAGTTTGTCACCGTGAGTTTGAAGAAGAACTGAGGTCATGCAGCCGTCATGTCACGTTCATCAACTGCCTGTGTGAAAGGTTTTGTGGGGTCAGGATAGCCCGAGAGTGGGAGAAGACTGCAGGGCTAATTTAAGCCTGGTCAGCCTCAGGGGTCCATCATGACCTTGTTATGAGACGAGAGGTTCTTCCCATAAATTGTGATTCCATCAATAGCTTCCTGCTTCAGGGGATACTGTTGTTTACATGGCCTATAAGAAGATTTAGGCGTGATCACCACAGGTTGAGCATTTTTTTTTATGAAACCGACATCATACTTTCCTCCCTTAGCCCACAAAGAGGGTGGCGGCACCTCCTGCAAAGCTGGAGGGAGGAGAGAAGAGTCAGAGACCATTGCTTCAGTGTGTGGAGAGAATTTGTCATATTCATCAACCAGGTGTACAGATCTGAATGCATGAATGTCAAGAGAAAGAGGTCATTTATAAATACCTGTTGATGGCGAATACAAGATTTCGGTATCACCTGTAGGCTCCCAGTCAGAGATGGAGTTGCATTTCAGTGTGAAAGGGCCCAAATTCTTTCCATTCTTCAGAAGGAGATTTAAACAGGGCAATGTGGGGGTGGGAGTTTTCCACCAGGAACACACGCTGCTGAGAAGAGCTCAGCGTCACTGAGATAACACTCCTGCTTACAGAGACCAAAACAAAGCAGAGCAATGAAGGGAATCTGAGAATTCGTTATTATTACTATGATATGTGATTATAAGACATAAAGAATAATCATATATAATAAGGAAAATGTAATAATAATAATAATAATAATAATAATAATAATAATAATAACTACTAACAGATCAATAATTGCATTCGTGAAAGATTAGATAAATAGATAGAATATAGTAAATAATAAAACAACACAGAAATATAAAGAGAAATGCAGAAAATAAATCAAGAATGGTATTTAATCAGGACATAAGTGATTAAATCTCTCAAATGTGTTTCCATAAATCTACATTAAGTATTTCTGTTTTCGTACACTGACATTAAAGGTGCTGACCTCAGTCTGAAGCAAGCTTCTGTATTTATTTATTTATTCTTTGACTTATTTATTTAGTTATTTCATTCTACTCATGCAATTAACTATTTCTGATGATGTTATTTATTTGTCCCTGTGTATATTTAAAGACATATTTTTGCATTTATCTATTTATGTATTGATATTTAAGTTTCATCTTTTGTATATTTTGTACACAGGTCAGAGGGAGAAGAGAGTTAAATATGGATCATTTCAGATAATCTAATGTAAAGTCCAGAGAGAAGCTGCTGTGTTTGTCAGCTGTGTGTGTGCAGTGAAGAAGCAGCAGCGTCCTCTGCTGTTTGTAGAGAGAAGTGAAAAAGCTTACAGCACCTGGTATTCCCAGGCGGTCTCCCATCCAAGTACTAACCAGGCCCGACCCTGCTTAGCTTCCGAGATCGGACGAGATCGGGCGTGTTCAGGGTGGTATGGCCGTAAGCCAGAAGGCAGGGCACAAACAGACCCTTTAAAGATGCTGCAACATCACATTTAGTTACTGAGTGTGTACAGGAAACTAGCTTTTGTTTTTGCTGACGCGTACTTGTTTAATCTGCCCAGCAGGGGGCGCGGCGCTATGCCTCAGGCTTATTAGTGGATTTGTTTACATCTGACTTCATGTGGATTAATCTGTCAGTGTTTGGTGATACTGTGGATGTATCGTTTCATTTCTGTACATTAAGAACATCTGTAGTTATTATTTGAAATTGTCACTGATACATTATTATAGAAGCAATACATGTGTACACATATCATATTGCATAATATTGTGTAAAAAATCAACAGATCGTTTACATTTTTGTAATGTTTATTTTCAGTTTATTCTGCAGTCTTACATGACTTAAATGGAGTAAAAAGAACTTAAATAATTCCCCCAGAGGAAATTAGGTAGGAGAAGAAGTATAAAGTACAATTAAATGGAAATACTCAAGTAAAGTACAAACTTGTCAATATTGTACTTAAGTACAGTGCTTGTGTTAATGTACTTACTTAGTTACAATTCAGAGACAATTACAAAAAATAACAAAGCAGAGAATAAATTAATCAGAACCCGTTTTGATAATCAGTAAAGATAAAGTCATTTCTTCTAAGCAAAAATACCAAATGTTTGATGACTCAAGAGTTTTCAAATGTGAATTTTTCTAAACATTTTTCTAAACATTTTTAACGTGGTTTATGTTTCCAGCAGTTTTAAATGATCTGTATGTTGACGTAATGTTAAAGCACTAACAGATGATGGGGGTCGAGGTCAGATAAAGGAAGAAGCAGCGAGCAAAGAGCAGTGGAGGCCAACAGATACAGACTGAAGGATGAAATGTGGATCAAAGAGGACACGCATCTGTGTGGGAGTGTTTTCCATTGTTGTGGAGCATTTTTGAAGTGAGCACAAGAGCAACAACAAAATGTGTGCAGGTTCAGCGTGGACAGTTGTAATGTTGAAAATAGCTGCCCTGTGTGAGGCTCAAACTCACGACCTTCAGATTATGAGACTGACGCGCTGCCTACTGCGCCAACAAGGCACAAAATGTGTGAAAAATGGTCCAAAAAAATCTTTGAATAAAGTCTGAACTTTGACAACTTTGTGATAATTTTATGAAGTTTCATTGGTAACAGCTGAAGATCAAAACAAAAAAAATCTTCTCACCACGACGACAAAATGAGCCTTCAAATCAATCTCTGTGGTCCCCCTGTCAGTGTGAGACTATTACTGGATTATTATCATTGATAAAGTTATACTGAAGGATTAATTCCACAATAGTTTTCTGAACGAGAAGAATTCAGTTTTATTTTTACATGCAATAATGATTGTATTATCATTTATAACACTTGAACAAGTACTCGTATTTAAGTTGCAATTTCATGTCCCCTTTATCCCAGTATCAATAATAAACATCAATAATTGCATTATTGAAAGATTAGATAAATAGATAGAATATAATAAATAATAAAACAACACCCCTCCTTGAACCGCCACCTTACTGTGGTGGAGGGGTTTGTGTTCCCGAATGATCTTAGGAGGGAATTAAGCCCCTGGTAGGGTCTCCCATGACAAACAGGTCCTAGGTGACGGGCCAGACTAAGAGCCGTTCACAAGCCCATCATCATGAATAGTAAACCAACAAGGACCGTTACGTCGCCCGGATTGAGCAAGCATTACCTGGGGCCCCACCCTGGAGCCAGGCCTGAGGTTGGGGCTCGCAGGGTGAGCGCCTGGTGGCCGGGTCTTTGTCCCACGGGAACCCGGCCGGGCTCAGCCCAAAATGGTGACGTGGGCCCGCCTTCCAGTAGGCTCACCACCCGCAGGAAGGTCCATGAGGGGTCCGGTGCAATGTGGTTTGGGTAGCAGTCGTGGCATGGGGGCCTCGACGACCCAATCCCTGGACCAAAATTCTGGCAATAGGGACATGGAATGTCACCTCGCTGGGGGGAAGGAGCCTGAGCTCAGTGCGGGAGGTTGAGAGGTACCGGCTAGAGATAGTCGGGCTCACCTCCAAGCATAGCAGCTTGGGCTCTGGAACCCAGCTTCTCGAGAGGGGCTGGACCCTCCACTACTCTGGTGTTACCCAGGGTGAGCGGCGGCGAGCTGGTGTGGGCTTGCTTATAGCTCCCCAGCTCAGCCGCCATGTGTTGGAGTTCACCCCGGTGAACGAGAGGGTCGCTTCCCTGCGCCTTCGGGTTGGGGATAGGTCTCTTGCTGTTGTTTGTGCCTACGGGCCGATGACAGTAGCAGTACAGAGTATCTGGCCTTCTTGGAGTCTCTGGGAGGGGTACTTGATAGTGCTCCGACTGGGGACTCCATTGTTCTACTGGGGGACTTCAACGCTCACGTGGGCAAGGGCAACATAGTGATACCTGGAGGGGCGTGATCGGGAGGAACGGCCTCCCCGATCTCTGAAATCCCGAGCGGTGTTCTGTTATTGGACTTCTGTGCTGTCAGTCACAGTTTGTCCATAACGAACACCATATGTTCGAGCATAAGGGTGTGTCCATCAGTGCACGTGGCACCAGGACACCCTAGGCCGGAGGTCGATGATTGACTTTGTTGTCGCTTTCATCTGATCTCCGGCCGTATGTCTTGGACACTCGGGTGAAGAGAGGGGCTGAGCTTGTCAACCCATCACCACCTGGTGGTGGTGAGTTGGATCCGCTGGCAGAGGAGGAAGTTGGACAGACCTGGCAGACCCAAACGTATTGTGAGGGTCTGTTGGGAACGTCCTGGCCGAGCCCTCTGTCAGGGAGGTCTTCAACTCCCACCTCCGGAAGAGCTTCTCACAGATTCCGAGGGAGGCTGGGGACATTGAGTCTGAGTGGACCATGTTCTCTGCCTCCATTGTCGACGCTGGCAGTTCGAAGTTGTGGACGCAAGGTCTCTGGTGCCTGTCGTGGCAGGCAACCCCCGAACCCGGTGGTGAGTGGTGGACATCCGGAAGTAAGGGATGCCATCAGGCTGAAGAAGGAGTCCTATCAGACCATGTTGGCCTGTGGGACTCCTGACGCAGTTGACAGGTACCGGCAGGCCAAGAAAGCCGCAGCCCAAACGGGTCCTGGAGGCAAAAACTCGGGTCTGGGAGGAGTTTGGTGAGGCCATGGAGGAGGACTATCGGTCGGCCTCGAAGAGATTCTGGCAAACCGTCCGGCGCCCTCAGTGGGGAGGGGGAAGCAGTACTCTGCCAACACTGTTTACAGTGCGGTGGGGGAGCTGTTGACCTCAACTGGGGACATTATCGGACAGTAGAAGAAATACTTCGAGGATCTCCTCAATCCCACCGACCGACTTGCCTTCCAATGAGGAAGCAGAGGCTGGGAACTCTGAGGTGGACTCGTCCATCACCCAAGCCAAGTCACTGAGGTAGTTCGCAAGCTCCTCGGTGGCAAGGCGCCGGCTGGGTGGATGAGATCCGCCTGAGTACCTCAAGTCCCTCTTTTTAAGGTAAAGGGGACCAGAGAGTGTGTCTTACCACAGGGGATCACACTTCTCAGCCTCCCCGGAAGGTCTACACGCCAGGGTACTGGAGAGGAGAATTTGGCCGATATAGCCCTGACCCTCGGATTCAGGAAGGAACAATGCGTTTTTTTCCTGGTCGTGGATGGAACACTGGACCAGCTCTATACCCTCCGCAGGGTGCTTGAGGGTTTATGGGAGTTTGCCCAACCAGTCCACATGTGCTTTGTGGATCTGGAGAAGGCATTCGACCGTGTCCCTCGTGGTATTCTGTGGGGAGTGCTCCGTGAGTATGGGGTCCGGGGGCCTTTGCTTTGCTAAGGGCTGTTCGGTCTCTGTATGACGACCGGAGCAGGAGCATTGCCGGCAGTAAGTCAGACCTGTTCCTAGTGCAGACCTGTTCCCAGTGCATGTTGGATTCCGGCAGGGCTGCCCTTTGTCACCGGACCTAAAACAACACAGAAATATAAAGAGAAATGTGGAAAATAAATGAAAAATGGTATTTAATCAGGACAGAAGTGATTAAATCTCTCAAATGTTTCAAACGTTTCCATAGATTTACATTAAGTGTTTCTGTTTTCGTACACCGATATTAAAGGTGCTGACGTTGGTATCCATTGCTCTTTGCTTGCTGCTTCTTCCTTTATCTGACCTCGACCCCCATCATCTGTTAGTGCTTTAACATTACGTCAACATTACAGATCATTTAAAACTGCTGGAAACATAAACCATGTTAAATAATGTTTAGAAAAACTGACATTTGAAAGTTGAGTCATCAAACATTTGGTATTTTTGCTTGAAAAATGACTTTATCTTTACTGATTATCAAAATATGTGCTGATTAATTTATTCTCCTTTGTTATTTTTTTTATTGTTTCTGAATTGAAACTAAGTACATTAACACAAGCACTGTACTTAAGTACAATATTGACACGTTTGTACTTCACTTGAGTATTTCCATTGAATTGTACTTTATACTTTTTCTCCACCTAATTTCTGGGGGAATTATTGTTCTTTTTACTCCACTGCATTTGTAGAATTTTGCAGATATTGATTTTTTAAATATTATGCAATATGATACGTGTTGCTGCTTCTATAATAATGTATCAGTGACAATCCAATAATACTACATTTAATACAATCTATAATAATATAACACTGACAGATGACCACAGAGTTTAATACAAAGGCTGATTTTGTCATTACAGTAAGAAGATTTAGTTTCCTGTACACACTCAGTAACTAAATGTGATGTTACAGCATCTTTAAAGGGTCTGTTTGTGCCCTGCTTCTTCTCGGCTTACGGCCATACCACCCTGAACACGCCTGATCTCGTCCGATCTCGGAAGCTAAGCAGGGTCGGGCCTGGTTAGTACTTGGATGGGAGACCGCCTGGGAATACCAGGTAAGTGCTGTAAGCTTTTTCACTTCTCTCTACAAACAGCAGAGGACGCTGCTGCTTCTTCACTGCACACACACAGCTGACAAACACAGCAGCTTCTCTCTGGACTTTACATTAGATTATCTGAAATTATCCATATTTAACTCTCTTCTCCCCCTCTGACCCGTGTGTACAAAATATACAAAAGATGAAACTTAAATATCAATACATAAATAGATAAATGCAAAAATATGTCTTTAAATATACACAGGGACAAATAAATAACATCATCAGAAATAGTTAATTGCATGAGTAGAATGAAATAACTAAATAAATAAGTCAAAGAATAAATAAATAAATACAGAAGCTTGCTTCAGACTGAGGTCAGCACCTTTAATGTCAGTGTACGAAAACAGAAATACTTAATGTAGATTTATGGAAACACATTTGAGAGATTTAATCACTTCTGTCCTGATTAAATACCATTCTTGATTTATTTTCTGCATTTCTCTTTATATTTCTGTGTTGTGTTTATTATTTACTATATTCTATCTATTTATCTAATCTTTCATGAATGCAATTATTGATCTGTTTATTATTGATACTGGGACAAAGGGGACATGAAATTGCAACTTAAATATGAGTACTTGTTCAAGTGTTATAAATGATAATACAATCATTATTGCATGTAAAAATTAAACTGAATTCTTCTTGTTGAAAAAACTATTGTGGAATTTATCCTTCTGTATAACTTTATCAATGATAATAATCCAGTAATAGTCTCACACTGACAGGGGGACCACAGAGTTTGATTTAAAGGCTCATTTTGTCGTCGTGGTGAGAAGATTTTTTTGTTTTGATCTACAGCTGTTACCACTGAAACTGAAACTCATATAATTGTCACAAAGTTGTCAAATTTCAGCCTTTATCAAAGATTTTTTTGGGGCCATTTTTCACACATTTTGAGCCTCGTTGGCGCAGTAGGCAGCGCGTCAGTCTCATAATCTGAAGGTTGTGAGTTGGAGCCTCACACGGGGCAGCTGTTTTCAACAATACAACTGTCGACGCTGAACCTGCACACGTCTTGTTGTTGCTTTGTGACATTTGGTTTTGGGCCCTTGCCAAAAACCAAAGCAGGGCACCAGTATCTGCTTACCATGATGTGCGCCACCACGTGTTTCCCTGAGGCCGTCCCGTTGCACACATTACGGGCTAAAGCAGTGGTGAAGGCTTTGGTTAAATTCTTTTCCACGTTTGGATTGCCGAAACGCATCCAGATGGACCAAGGATCTAACTTTATGTCCAAGATTTTTGCGCAGGTAATGTTGGAGCTGGCTGTTAAACATCAGGTCTCCAGCGCACGTATCATCTGGAGAGCCAGGGCGCGCTGGAGAGGTTTCACCAGACGCTGAAGTCCATGCTCCGTAAGTTTTGTGTTGAATCGAACAGGGAGTAGGATGAGGGGCTGCCACTACTCCTGTTCGCCATTCGTGAAACCACTCAGGAGTCCTTGGGGTTTAGTCCAGAGGACTTTATTAAAGATTTTTTTGGGACATTTTTTTACACATTTTGTGCCTTGTTGGCGCAGTAGGCAGCGCGTCAGTCTCATAATCTGAAGGTCGTGAGTTGGAGCCTCACACAGGGCAGTTATTTTCAACATTACAACTGTCGACACTGAACCTGCACATGTCTTGTCGCTAAGTGCTCACTTCAAAAATGCTCCGCACAACAATGGAAAACACTCCCACACAGATGTGTGTCCACTCTGATCCACATTTCATCCTTCAGTCTGTATCTGTTGGCCTCCACTGCTCTTTGCTTTTGCTTCCTTTATCTGACCTCGACCCCCATCATCTGTTAGCGCTTTAACATTACGTCAACATACAGATCATTTAAAACTGCTGGAAACATAAACCACGTTAAATAATGTTTAGAAAAACTGATATTTGAAAGGCCAACAGATACAGACTGACGGATGAAATCCAGATCTTAGTGAACATGGATCAAAGTGAATGTTGGAAAACAGCTGCCCCGTGTGAGGCTCCAACTCACGACCTTCAGATTATGAGATTGATACGCTGCCTACTGCGCCAACGAGGCTCAAAATGTGCAAAAAATGGTCCAAAAAAATCTTTGATAAGGTCTGAAATTTGACTGACAATTATATGAAGTTTCAGTGAACAGCTGTAGATCAAAACAAAAAAATCTCACCACAACACTTTAGAGTAAAGTTATAACACTTGAACAAGTACTCGTATTTAAGTTGCAATTTCATGTCCCCTTTGTCCCAGTATCAATAATAAACAGATTAGATAAATAAATAGAATATAATAAATAATAAAATAGAAGAAGAAAGAAATATAAAGAAACATGCAGAAAATAAATGAAAAATGGTATTTAATCAAGACAGAAGTGATTAAATCTCTCAAATGTGTTACCCTAAATCTACATTAAGTATTTCTGTTTTCATACACTGATATTAAAGGTGCTGACCTTGGTATCCATTGCTGTTTGCTCGCTGCTTCTTCCTTTATCTGACCTCGACCCCCATCATCTGTTAGTGCTTTAACATTACGTTTCATTACAGATCATTTAAAACTGCTGGAAACATAAACCATGTTAAATAATGTTTAGAAAAACTGACATTTGAAAGTTGAGTCATCAAACATTTGGTATTTTTGCTTGAAAAATGACTTTATCTTTACTGATTATCAAAACAGGTCCTGATTAATTTATTCTCCTTTGTTATTTTTTGTAATTGTCTCTGAATTGTAAACTAAGTACATTAACACAAGCACTGTACTTAAGTACAATATTGACAAGTTTGTACTTTACTTGAGTATTTCCATTTAATTGTACTTTATACTTCTTCTCCACCTAATTTCCTCAGCTTTATTTAAGTTTTTCTCCATTTAAGTCTGTAAGACTAAAAGAATAAACAGAAAATAAACATTACAAAAATGTAACGTCTGTTGTCTTTTACACAATAAAATATGAAGTTACACAGTATTCTCTATATCAACACATTTACACAATAACTACAGATGTTCTTAATGTACAGAAATGAAACGAACATCCACAGTATCACCAAACACGCATTATCCATATGAATCAGATGTAAACAAATCCACTAATAAGCCTGAGGCATAGCGCCGCGCCCCCTGCTGGGCAGATTAAACAATACGTCAGCAAAAACAAAAGCTTCAACCGCCAGCGCAACTCGAGAAACTGATACAGGAAATGCATGACTGAAAGTAAGTATGTACATCACACTGTAAACCGCAATGTTGACGTGTAATTACTTACAGACAAAGATCTGACCAAGCTCTGTAATGAAGCAGACTGGTGAGTGATTTCCGCGCTGTTGCTCGAACTGGTCCGTCACTGAAACGGGTCCGACTAGGAACTATGACTCAACACCGCAGGGCGGAAAACCAGTTTATAATAATAAAACACTGACAGATGAGCACAGAGTTTAATATAAAGGCTGATTTTGTCATTACAGTAAGACGATTTAGTTTCCTGTACAGACACAGTAACTAAATGTGATGTTACAGCATCTTTAAAGTGGTCTGTTTGTGCCCTGCCTTCTGGCTTACGGCCATACCACCCTGAACACGCCCGATCTCGTCCGATCTCGGAAGCTAAGCAGGGTCGGGCCTGGTTAGTACTTGGATGGGAGACCGCCTGGGAATACCAGGTGCTGTAAGCTTTTTCACTTCTCTCTACAAACAGCAGAGGACGCTGCTGCTTCTTCACTGCACACAACACAGCAGCTTCTCTCTGGACTTTACATTAGGATTATCTGAAATGATCCAAGATTTTTGTTGTTTTGATCTACAGCTGAAACTTCATTGTGACGTTACATTATCAGGAAATGAGAAGGGACTTTTATTTTGAAGGTGATTCCCGGCAGTCAGGTGTATGCTAGTTTCCTCTCAGGAGAGATTTTCACTTGTTGCAGAGTCCCGTTTTGTTGTTTCTTCTCCACGTCGTGCCTTGGAAAGCATCGTGTGTAAGTTCAGTTCCTGTTTGATGTCTGTTATAGAGACATTGCGTGTGTGAGTAATTGTGGAAATAGTGCTGTGTAATATTAGCTCACTCTTTCTGTTTAGCCTGTTGCTAGTTAGCCTCTCTCAAGGTAGACTGATGTTTTCTGTCTCTCCTCCTTTTCGGTAGTAGCATATGCTAACCTGTGTTGTGTTTACATTGTTTACAATTAATTTATATGGAAATCACATTTCATGTGCAATTTCATATTTTTGATGGCTATTTACATAAGTTTATGTACATTTATTTACATGCAGTTATGTAAGCTATATTTACATGTGTGTGTGCAGTAATGATATACAGCAGACATGTATAACAATTCGTTTTATAATGTTTGTTTGAACATTTCT
>JAKKUS010000667.1:0-41000 GCA_023238725.1 Scortum barcoo
TTTTCTGTATTGTCTTATACAGTTCTATACAGTTTTACAAAAAAGGGAAAAGGATAAATGGATTCTCAAGGAAGATCACTAAAGCTCTGAAAGATAAACCTCTGACTCTGTCTTTCTTGGGATCCCCATGTTAGCTATCTGTCAACCTGTTTACGTCACGGACACAGACACGTAGGACAGAATATTCATATAATTGTCATGTAAGTCAAATTTAGGACTTTATCAAAGATTTTTTTGGACCATTTTTCACACATTTTGAGCCTCGTTGGCGCAGTAGGCAGCGTATCAGTCTCATAATCTGAAGGTCGTGAGTTGGAGCCTCACACGGGGCAGCTGTTGTCCAACTTTCACTTTGATCCACATTCACTAAGATCTGGATTTCATCCTTCAGTCTGTATCTGTTGGCCTTTCAAATATGAGTTTTTCTAAACATTATTTAACGTGGTTTATGTTTCCAGCAGTTTTAAATGGTCTGTGTGTTGACGTAATGTTAAAGCACTAACAGATGATGGGGGTCGAGGTCAGATAAAGAAAGAAGCAAAGAGCAAAGAGCAGTGGAGGCCAACAGATACAGACTGAAGGATGAAATGTGGATCAGAGTGGACACACATCTGTGTGGGAGTGTTTTCCATTGTTGTGGAGCATTTTTGAAGTGAGCACTTAGCGACAACAAGACGTGTGCAGGTTCAGCGTGGACAGTTGTATTGTTGAAAATAGCTGCCCTGTGTGAGGCTCGATCTCACGACCTTCAGATTATGAGACTGACGCGCTGCCTACTGCGCCAACAAGGCACAAAGTGTGTGAAAAATGTCCCCAAAAAAATCTGTAATAAAGTCTGAAATTTGACAACTTTAAAAAAACTTCTCCCCACTGTATACTATTTCTGTATACTATTTCTGTTTTCGTACACTGACATTAAAGGTGCTGTAATAAAGTCTGAAATTTGACAACTTTGTGACAATTATATGAAGTTTCAGTGGTAACAGCTGTAGATCAAAACAAAGAAAATCTTCTCACCACGACGACAAAATGAGTCTTTAAATCAAACTCTGTGGTCCCCCTTGGATGCACTTAACATGCCTCTTTTGCAGACGCCAGATGTGCTCCATCCTCACTCTGTCTAGGAGTGAATCACCCAGCAGGCCTTTCCCCTTCTCATCCATCAGCTCTTGCAGCAGGTGGTCAATACGGCTGATGGTGATCTCCTTTCCTCTGGTCTTTCTTCTGCAGTGGAGAGCAAGTTCTTCTTTCGAAATGCTTTTGTCCACCACAGCATCAGTTATGCCAGGCACTCCCTCCTGCTGCAGGTGCAGTCTCTTGGCCCAACGTAGAAGGGTAACATCCTCTGGATCCCACTCAAAAATACATACAGAGAGATGTGCCATAAAAATGGGGTACAGAGGATGGGCGTCAGTGGTACAACCAGCTGCCAGTCACCACATGAAGTGGAAGATATCCAGACGGATGTTGAGGTCAGGCCATCCACCAAATCTCTGCTGCAGTTTGTTCCGTCCTAGCTCATTGCTAACTGAGGTCAGCCACAGTGCCGTCCCCTTTGCTGCCCCTTACAGCTTCTTAGTGATCTGTGATTAGACATACAAAACAAAAAAAGTGGTGAATTCTTAACTTAAATAAACCTGCTATAACTATAATAACCTTGCATTATTTTGTATAAATTAAGTTATGTAATTTGAAAAGTTATTTACCTTCTTGGTTGAGTCCATTTTTAAAACAGAGTAAATCTGGCCTTTTTGTGGTCCATCCTGCTCATGATGTCCTTGGCATATACTGTCATAAGTCACCTGTTGGTTGGTACAGCTACAGGCTACGGAGGGTCCTGACAGACGACAGGGAACAGGCTAGGACGATCCAAGAAGTCTGCACACTCGTCGAGGTATCTTGCCAGACGCTGCAGCCACTCCCTGCTGTGGTTGCTTTGTAGAGCTATTGCCCAGTGTTCGCTCCCTCATCAGGCGTATCACACGAACGTCACATGCGTACCTACATGTGCAGAAACCACAGAAAACAGTGCAACAAAACAGAAATCAGAGGACTGTGATAACACAACATTGATAAATGAACACAACATACACTCATGTTAATTGTTAGAAACACACACACCCTTATTGGTCAATGATTACACAATAAAATTAAGACTTATAAGAAAAGATTTTGAATTGGATTTCACAGAGAGTGAAAGAGTGAGAGTGATCAAATGTGTGTGGACAGCAGCTCACTTGCGTGTCAGGATGATTCTGAAGTCTGACCAGTGAGGAAGGTCCAGTTGTTTCCTGAAGAGAGGTAAGATGACTTGCACTCCACGCTGCTGCACCTGAGGGCCTCCGTAATCATGATGTAATTTCTATCAGTGCACCTGGCGTGCCCTCTTGTGAACCTCTTGGAGGCATACCTGAGCAGGCTTCCTGGCAAGACTGAGGTTAGGCTTCAGTGCTGAGCTAAGTGAGCCACCAAACCGTGGTTTGAGAAACTAGGGGAGGATGAAGTGTCAATAAAGAAATGATCACAGAGGTGCACAGGTCAAAGCAATATACATGTGTGTTGGATCTTTATCACTGTGTAAGGTACAGTTTTCCTTTGTCCTTTTTTTTAAATAGATATTTCATAAAATAGTAGTGCTAAGTACCATTTCGAGGTTTGGTTTTGGTCACACTTGGCCAGCAGAGGGTACAACACCACTGGTGGAAACTGCAGCAGAGCCAGTAACTGCTGAAGAAGATGGACCAGCTGCAGCAGCAGATGTGGCTGTCTGCACATGAGATGTCTGACAAAAATAAGAAAGAAGCCCACACTTAATGAATATAAGTTGCATTATCAACACATACTATGGTTGCATCTTTGGTCTATTTCTATCACTGAAATATCCCAATATACAAAAGTACAAAAGTAAAAATTCTAGTCTATAAGTAAGTTAATCTATATGGGCTTCATGGCTATAACCTTGTCTCTCTCAACTGACAACAGGTTAAACTATGAGAATTATTCTTTACTATTATTCTGTAACTGTATAACGGTCTATCAAATTACACCTGGCTGCTGAGCGTTACTGGCTACTGTTCAGATAGCCTTTACAGTACTTGACCGTACGTTCATAGCTACCTAAAATGGAGGGAAAATAAGTTGTGAATAATTTGTATTTATTTAGCAAGAAAATGCCGAGATAAAACGCGGGTTAGAAGTTATTGTTCTGTAATAATTACTGTATACTGTTATCTACTGTAGAGGTAGCGTTTACGGTACTCTACACTATGTTGGTGGCTGGCGAAAATGTACCACACGGTAAAACAGCGGGCAAAAAATACATTATAATATTTACGTTTTATTTGACAAATTTGGTCGTACATGTTGTGGTAGGCGCCAACGAGGCCCAAAATGTCAAAAAATACATGAAAAAATCTGCCTACAGGCCCAGAATCCAACAAAATGATTTGTTTTTGACAATTATATTAAATTTCACTGGTAACAGTTGTAGATTGAAACAAAACAAAATCTTCTTGATATGATAATTAAATGAGCCTTTATATCAAACTATGTGGTCCCTGTCAGGCTTTTAATTGTTCATGTATTTATTCCTGTACATATTTATACCTATATCTTTACATTCATTTATTTATTGAATATCCTTTTTAAGTTGGTTTCACTTTTGCTTTTAGTCTCATGACTCACCAAATCTACCCGATTTTTGAAATCATGTCATGCCTCATGGATCACCTGAGACTGACTGTGACTGTGTCATCTCAGGTGAGTGTGACAATTTGGATATTTCTGAGGAAATGTTTGACTTCACTGCAGTCGGAGAGTCATTTGAAATGATGCAGTTCTTGCTTTGTCAGACCAATCACTGACTTGTTTGTCTAGATTTCAATAAAATATAATCAGCAGCTCTAACACCCAACCTCTCACACAAACTTTGTCCCAATAATGTTGATCTCTTGTGTGAAGCACTATATAGATACAGATTGCCTTAGGTACTCATTTATATCTTTTACAGTGTTTTAAATTTGAGCAGCTGCTAGTATACTCAACTAACTGAACTCTAAGTCAAATAACTGTCTCATTAGTTCCACATTACATTCCTATTTCTTGAAAATGAGCAGGAAATTACTCACTGTTTCCACCTGCCAACGGTAGTTTCATATTTACCGAACAACAGAGTGATATCACCCTTCTTATTTAACTCTTGGCAATACAGTGAATTAACATATTTCTCAACAGTAAATGGCGAAATCATCTGTTTCATTATTCATATGGGCATATTAGTATTATTTAACAGAGACTCAAAAGGTGTGAGCATTAAAAGCAATTTGCACAAATGATTTCACATATACTAATACTTTTATGTATAAAACTAGAAAAGTATGTTATATAAGTATGTAAAAGGCTTAGGTCTACATTTAAGTACAGAGATGGACTCAGTATTGTGAATTAAGACATGGGGGCTATTACTAAAGTATGCTGCAATACTACAGTGTCAGAAGTCCTGCATTAAAAAATCTTAAGAAAATAGGTAGAAATATTATTATCAAAATATACTTAAAGGTGTAATGGCCAAGATTTTTATTTTGTTCAGAGGACCTGTGGAGAGTCGGTAACTGCAGATGTATTTTTGGATCTCACCTCAGTTTCAAGTTTCATCATCTGTTGTCATTGATTGTTTCTTTGTTTGTTTGGCCATAATAAGCCACTCAAAATGCGAGATGAGACAAAAAGAAAAAAAAAACAGTACGCTGCTACACACACTGGTGAGTTGAGTTGTGTTAAAAGTTATTTTTTAAGGAAAGTCTCCAACGGCAACAGGGTCTTAATACTGCAGATGCTACAGGCCTCAATCGGTGGGCCATGTGCTCAGTCACCACTGTGCTACCTCACTGAGCAGTAGACAGTGACTTAATATTATATATTTAACTGAAAATCTTACAGAGTAAATATTTAAGCTACCTAAAGTAAAAGCACTCATACACAGTATATTATATTGCATTACTGTAAGAAGACTTGTGGGAATACTGGAGGTTGTTTGGAACTTTTTTTGGAGGCCTAACTTGGATTCTGGGTGAAATCAGAGGAAACCCAGATAGATGAAGGTATTTTAATTTAAAACCTGTGACTAGAGTTTGGGTTTTGACTGATTTCTGCCCTCATGTTTGTGCTGTGTATTTGCGTGATTAATCATCTTCACCACTAGGTGGGGCTCTTGCCCTGAATGTGAGTGTATTTACAGAGATTTATACACTTTTGTCTGGAAATAACTTCACAAAACTGACCAGTCAAGCATCAGATTCGGTGTAGAAGTCCGCAGAGCTGCTGAACAGCTGATTTATGGGCAGTCTGGTAAATCATCTCTCTGCCGGCGGCTGTGCCGTAGCTGCCCGTGACCTCTGACCTCCCTGGGCAGGTGGCAGTGTGTGTGGTCGCTCTTCAGTCAGACAGCGTGCTCAGCCTCTTGTCTTTGGATTTTCAACCCTTCCTCTATTTTGATCATCCTGTGTGCTTAATGAATAAAAGTATACTATAAGACTGTATAGGTGTTGTGTAAAGAGAGTAATGATCATCAATGAGTTACTATGAGAAACTAAAAATTTAATTTCATTTATAGCACATATCACGACTGCAATGAATTATAACACATAAACAGCCATGTCTGTTTTCAGCCGAACCGTGGAAACAACCTCTTTCTTTTTTTTGTTTGAGTTGATCTGTTTCCTCTCGGTTACGCAGCCGAACGTTGCCACAGCCCGGCAGCTTACTTTAAGATTATCAAAAATAATCACATCCTCACATTGTTCTCGCTGAGGACTGGCGAAGGCAAGGCGAGCGTTGCAGCGCAGCAGTAAACAACCCGTAACGAAACACCAGAGATGAGGAGTATTCAGAGATGAGGCTGTGTTTTGGTTTGTTTTGCTGGCCCCGGTGTCCCTCATAGAGTTAAAATGGCTCCTTCACCACACTTATCTTTTAAAGGCCTCTGACACAGGTCTCACAGTGTTCCCACGCTAACATTTTTAACATTTGAACGAAACATGCGTGACTCCTCTGGTGTAATCTCTATTAGCAAATAGCCACATTTTTTTTATATGAGGACCGAATGATGGATATGAACTATCAAATCTCCATTGGCCTCTAATTGTTGTATCACTGAAGGGGCCTTATGTTAGAATCATTATCTAGCTGCCAGTGCTGGAGGCCTGCTTCAAAAGGATTTTTATCGGCCCCTATAAAACTCGACGTAGTGGCAAAAGATGCCCAGCGCCCAGGTGAAATACGGGAGTCCGGGATGGCCAGCCACCAATCACTGTGTGGAGGATGGCACGGCTCCACGGAGAGGCCAAACATTTATTCGCACACATCCATACCGTCAAACTCTCCTTGTGGCATTTCACTTTCTCGTGTATTCAGCTGCCAACCATGTAAAATAATGAGTGCAAAAGAAAAATCACCTTCATTTTCTTCCTGAAACCAGCATGCAGTTCATATATAATATCTTATAATATATCAATATTATGTATTATATAGTAGCTATACATACATAATAAATGTAATTCAATCAAACTTAGCTGGGTATCTTTTAGTTTTGTTTTTTTTTCCAAGTATTGTTACTAGCAATAAAATCTTACCATCTTTCAAGGACAAAAATGATGGTGAAAAAAGGGAATATAATGGTATAACAAGAGGTGTGTGTGTGTGTGTGTGTGTGTGTGTGACTGTGTGTGTTGGGAAGTGGTGAACATCAATGAAATGTTGAAATATCAGACGAAGACAGTGTCCAGTAAATCTGCCTACTTTGAGTTGTTTTTACTTTAGTTCTCAGTTTGATGAGTCACAAAGCCTACCTGGCATCGTCATTTTAAATCAAACCACAAACCAAAATCACCCGTGAATTTTGAAATGGTGGCATGCCCGAGCTAATTGCTGCTGGGAAATGAGACAGGTATGAGTCAGTGTGTCATCTCAGGTGGGTGGGAAGCGTTACGGTGGGAGAATAATGATGTTTAATAGTACATTTTTAGAGTCGAAGACAAATATTTCCTAAAGATAAAATGTGCACACGCCCACACTCCCTGACACCAAAAAAATGTCATTGTTTTCATTTCATTCATTTTGCATTATTACTGTATGAAAACTTTCTCTGTATTTTCACTGTAATTAGTACCAACCTACATTGTTATTTCTTGGAAATTTGTGGGAAATTACACCCTGTTAAATAAAGTGTTACTGTCACTGAATCCTCTGTTCATTCATTTTTGCTGACCCTAAAATGAATTAGATTTAAAACTGAAATCTTTCTAAAAAATATGTTTTTTTTTTATTGTAAAATGTTTAAATGTAATGGTTATATAACATCGTATGCCTGTAATTGTTCATTTCCCAAATTCTACCCAAATGTTTTTTATACTGAACCTTTTGGATCTTCACTCAATGATGCTAAAAAGACAAAATATTAAAGACCAGTTTGACATTTTAGGGAATTTGCTCATTTGTTTCACAGCTGATGAGTTTCCTTCTTATGTTTGTCTAGCTTTAGCTTTGCATAAAGCCTGGAAACGTTTCACACTTTACACTTTTAATGAGATGAAATGTGTCAAATGTCGAACTGCAGAGTGGGTTTTGTCACATTCAGACAGCGATGCTAACCATTTCCCCCTGTTTCCAGTCTTTATGCTAAGCTAAGCTAATGGGCTGATAGCATTTGCTTCACATTTACGGCACAAGAGAATCAGTCTTGTCATCTAAATGGGCAGGAAAATGAAAGAGCATATTTTACCAAACATCAATGAATTTGTACAAATTTGTGGTGTGTATTTAGTCTACGTTAAACTAAACTCTTTTTTTTACAGTCCAAAAATGTCCAAATGTCACTGAAATATCAAGAGGCCCCTTTTGTTTCTGCTGCCTCTGTTTTTGAAGATTTTTCTTTTTTTTTCTTCATCCCATCTCAGTTTTCTGGTTGAGAGAAGAGTCATGTCGCCCTCCTGGCTATGCTCCCCACCATCTCAGCCTTCCCAGCCTTTTGTCCCCATCAGCCCACCCCTCTGCCCTCAGCTACCATCTCTGTTATTTCATGAGAAGCTCCTGTCATTTCGGACGCCGACGTGCACGCCGAGGGCCCCTCGACACAGAGTTGGATTCCAGCTTTCAGGGCCGAGGGGAGGATTTCCTTTTCAAAATGTCTGGCTGGTAAATATGTCACCGGGCTGGAAATTGATCCCGTGAAAAACAGGTGGGATGTTTTCAAACCTGCCACGGGAGTGTAAAGTGCGATCCATTTTCACCCCTCACACACACTTTGAGGTAAAGAGTGTCAATCCCCGCCGGCAGAGGTATTGTCTATCAAGAGTAAGCAGCCCCGGAGCAATTTATCTGAGATTCTGCTGCTAAATCTTCTCTAATTAGATTCTCCAAAGATTCCCCGTGTGTGTTATTTCTGTGCACCTCAAAAAAGGGTCCAATTTCACAGAGCAACCCCACGGTGATAACGAAAATGAAACGACGCTGACCTTTCAACTGATAAATCCATTTAGACAAGGAGGTGTGTCGCGCGAGGCTGAGTATTGACTCAGAGGGAGCTTTTTTGTCAACGCACATTTGAAAGGGGAAAGAACTTGTTACTCATCCTTCTAATGAAGTCACAGAAACAATTAATCATTTTCACAAAACTAATCAACTTCACACACCCACATTTTACTCTACACCCTGCCCACACACACCTATCGCTATCAGCCCTTTTTTTTTTGCCAAATATCAGAATCGCCAATTTACATTCATGGTCTTGCTCATTGATATTTGAAACTAGAGACTTCATGCATGCATCCTTCAGGTCAACAAGCCATGCAGTGAGCTTGTATTTAGTACTTAGTAGCCTAATACTCACAAGGAAAACACCAACATACTTGTGCAGGTATAATTCTTACTATATTTACCATCTTAGTTCAGTGCGTTTGCAATTATTCTGTAAATTTAAAAAATTTTGACTTGATGGTGGCGCTAGAAGAGAAGATCATTTATTCTCAAGGGGACATGAATGCGTGTACCAAATGTCATAGCAATTTGTCCAGTAGTTGTTAAGATGTTTCTCTTTGAACCAAAAATGTCAACCAAAAAAATAAGACCAATGTCAAGGTGTTTCACTGAATGTAGATTTTGACCTGCTGGTGGCGCTAGAGGAAAAGTCAGAGGATTACAAAAGTCATTTAATGAAAAAGTGACGCCACATTTCACAGAAATCCATCCAGTGGTCTGGATTTTCACTCAAAACCAAAAATGTTGACCTCATGGTGGCACTACAGGAAAAGGAACGGGAACGCCAAATTAAAAGGACTTCATCCTCTGGGGAGCATAAGTGTTAGTGCAAATTTTTTTTTAATCCATGAGGCAGAGGTTGAGCTTTTTTCACTACACACACATGGAAACTCCTGACCTGCTGGTGGTGCTGAAGGAAAATGTACACACACAATTGCATGGACAATGCTCAAAAATATAAGACAATCACACAAGTAAAAATGACTCAAATTTAAGGTATAGGAAACAAAAATAGTATATAAAAAAAAATAAGAAACTAAAATACATAAAAAAATATATCAGATAGAATATAGATAGAAATATAATACAAATAGAAATACAACACATGAATGAAACATGAATATTGGCACCACATTTCACGAAAATCCATCCAAGAGTTGTTGAGATTTTTCACTCAAAAACAAAAACGTCAACCTCACGGTGGTAGTATGGGTAGAAATAATGGGAAATAGAAGGATTCGTCCTCTGAGGAGCGTGAATGTCAGGATCCACCCTATAATTTTTGGATTACGTCACTCACAAATCAATGGCCGGCTGTGGCTGAAATAACTGGATTAAATCTAAAAAACACCATCAGAAAAGTTCAAGACGAAATATCAAACCATCATGGTGTCTCTCAAGTGTGTTTGCACATAAGTTCATCTCTTGGTAACACCTCTCTGACAGCGGTAGTAGTTAAACCAACAATACGGCACAGTATTGTATTACAAGATCCAACATCTGACATGATAAAACAAAAAAAATCCACCATACTTTTATATATGTTACAAATGATGCACCAACCTGCAGCAGAAAGAGCAGAAATCCTTTTAGTCTAAAATATAAAAGCTTTTCATCCTCCAAACTCTGAAAGAAAACATGCTTTTGATGTCCCTAAAACTAAGATAGATAGATAGATAGATAGATAGATAGTGAAATTTAAGGTAAAAACTGAACATTTTTTATCCCTTTTGAGCCCCAGTTTGTATTTGAATGTTGTTATTTTTCTTATAAATGTTTAAATATAGTTTTGCTATATATGTAATACAATTTAAGAGAGGAAATCTTAATTCACCAGTAAACCTCGTGATTTTAAATTAGAGGACATTAAAGTGGTTTCACATAGGTGAGTCTTTGTGTGTGTGTGTGTGTGTGTGTTGGGGTGGGTGGGAGGGAGGTTGCGTCCACATTTTTGGCCACACCCCGCGCTCATGTCAGTCTGTCAGTCATGTGCTGCCTGTTGTCAAATCAGTCTGTTAAAAAAAATAAATAAATAAAGGACCAAAAAAAAAAAAATCAAATTCAATTAATGCCAGCTTTCACTTGAAAACAATTACTGTTATTTCACGGGAGGGTCCTCCATCACCCTCCCATAATAACACAGCGCCCCTGGCGCCGTGGACGCGCAGTCGCGGCGCATCAGACTGTCTGCGGCTGTAGAGAAAAGAAAAGAGAGAGAGAGAGAGAGAGAGAGAGAAAGAGAGGGAAGGAGACGTGACTACAACAGAAGCCTCAGGACCTCGGACAGAGAGGAGGAGGAGGACGTTAAAAGCTGAATCAGGTTTCGGCGCGTTTGATCTCGGAGCGGAGACGCTGTTACGGCGCACACGCACGTTTGTTTCTCTATGGTAAAAAAAAGAAAAAGAAAAAAGATAAGAAATACAGCCTGAGTTTTTGGAGAAGGACGCGCACGGCTTGCTTCTCTTCCTCGTCAGAGAAAAAGAAAAAGGAGACGGAGAAGGAGGAGAGGGTTTATAGCGGGGAGGTTTTTGCGGACTGAAGGCGCACAGGAGGAGGTAAGACGCTTCTTTTTTATTTCCCTCCCTCCTTTTCGCTCCTCTCTGGGTTTTATTTTCTTGCTGTCAGTGGACTGTGTGTGCGGAATGTCAAACCCTCCGTCTCCGCCTGTCAGTGTATCAGCTGCAGCCAACCCCCCTTCTCCCCCACCACCACCACCTCCCCATTCACATCCAATATCAGGCCACGTAGCGCGTTTTGATGATCAAATGAATGGATCGACTCGGGTAAAACACCCTCCAGCAGCCCCGTGGAGCTCCCACACCCTCCTCCTCCTCCCTTTTCTTCACCTCACCTCCCCTCCATCCCCTGCTGCTGCCTCGGATAAATGTCACGCCGTTTTCTTACATAATGCGTAAAATGCGCGGCTGCAGATGTTGCTGCCGGACGCCACATCTGGGCTGCAGTTTGTGTGGCCTGTCACAGTGCAGCGGCAGCAGCAGCAGCAGTAAACGTGACGCACTGGTGGAAATGGGTGAGATAAAGTGTGCAGCTGGTTGTCGCAGAGGAAGGGTTGCCGAGCTCCTTGAATGGACTCGGTGTTCTGCTGGAGGTGCAGAGGATCAGGTTTTTTTTTTCTTTTTTTTTCTCCCTGCTGCACGGTTGCATGACATTCTGCCTTACATCACACTGCTGCTGCTGCTGGTGCCTGATGGGGCATGGCTCAGGCTCCTCTACAGTACAGCTGGACACAGGGATGTGGAGCTGCTGGTCATGCCAGCTTTGGATGGAAGTGAATGTAGTTTGGTGTAAGAAAAAAAAACTACTGTGTGATCTTCTGTTGATCACAGTAAACAGACAGATTTATTCCAGTGGCACATCCTGCTGTCGGAAGGATAAAAGGTCAAGGTTAGAGCCAAAATGATGAGTCAAGTAACCCACCAGTGACTAGTGGATGGAGAGACTAGCCAGCTTCTGAGGCTCCAAGGCCCACGAGCCCAAAAGGTTTCAAGAGGTGACCCACCTCCTCTTCCTCCTCCTCCTCCTCCTGATCTGAAGTGCCTGTGTTGAGCAGCACTGAGGAGCCGTGGCTGGCATGCACGAGTCCCTGCCGGCCTGATTTCTGAATGGGAGGGGAGAGAGTCATTACAGGCGCTATTTGAAAGTGCCAGGACTGACAAGTACCTTGCCTCCTGCAATCAGTAGAGAGAATTTCACTGCCGTCAACTGACTCTGCTGATATTAAGATTTTGGTCTAGGAGAGTTATGCAAGTGGTGCCGTGAGAGAAGACTGCCCACCGCCTGACAGCCCAGCCAATGGCTCAGCCCAGAAAATGACTGAATGTGACAGATGGATTTAATGATGAAGATCTGAACCACTTGGCTGTCGCGTGTCAGGCATTTACACTCCACCCTGTCCCAGAATAGAGTCTCACTGAGATTTAATGAGGAAATCATTAATATGGTGTAAGTCATTTTGCATTGCAGTGTCTGCACATATTTGAGAAGTGTGATCATCACCCAAGGCAGGATGGCGCTTGGTTATCAGGAACCAACCAAATGTGTTTAGTTGACTTTACTTTGTAGGTAGTGACTGAGCTAATCAGAGAGAGGTTTCTTCTGTCGGGTGTCGGTACTTCCGTATTTGGTTTATTTTCTTGAAATGGAAACAAAAACATTAACGTTGCTAAGAATTAAAAGGAAGAATTTTGCTGAATATTATTAGGAACAGAATTTCACTCATGTTTTAATCATGAAACAACCAAATGCTGCTATTTTGATTGACAGTTGTGCCGAATCATCCTGCATAAATATTTAAGCCACTTAAAGGATCACTTATTTGACAGTTTATGGTCAGCAGATGGATTAAACAGGAGTTTAACCTTTGAAATGATGCTAAAATCACATTCCTACTGTTTAAAATCTCATATTATCTGTTTTATCCACTAGAAGTTGACTGCACACCTTTCACAGGAAAGCTGGTTGTATCGGAAGCATGGCGTTAAATTAAAACGTGAGAGATCCTTGTAAACCGAAGAACCTCGCGTCATTCAATTACCTTTTACAATATCACATAGTAATGTCCCCTTTTAGGACGTGATGAATTTTTAAAGAGGTTAAACTCATTTTGTGTATTTGTCCTCACATTTTCACACGACACTTCCTCACCCTTCAACTGTGTTTTTCGTCCTCCATTTCACGCTGTGTCTTTTTATTTTCACCTTTTTTCTGCGTGTGTGTGTGCTTTCATTCCCTTCGCTTTCCAGTCGCGGCCGCCGTGAACACAAATCGCAGCTTTGTTATATTGTGTGCATAATTACGAGCTCTGTCACCACTAACATCAACGCAAAGTGAACGTGCGGCGGGTGAATGAGAGATGCATGACTCGCTCTGAGCTGAGAAATGTTGCATTTTGGTCTCCCCTTTTTCTTCCTTTTCCTTAATTTTCTTTTTTAAAATTTCTTTTGTGTATGTAATGAATGTAAATGTGTGTCTGTTTTTTTTTTCATTTGTAACTTGAATGAAACAAAAAAAAAAAAAGAAGGGGGACAAGCAGGTTCATTTTATGTGCATGTGCTTTCCCCCCTAGACTCTGGCTGCCCTAACGAGAAATTCGATAAATCTGCTTCCTAACCATCTCGCACAAGCTTTGCATGTCCACTCTGGTCCTGAGGAAATTAACAAGCGAATAGAGAGCGCCATCGACTTACGGAGTGGCGATAAGTTGAGAAGAGAGCATATCAAGCCTTTCTCACTGATGTTTAAAGACTCCAGCCTGGAAGAGAAGGTAGCTGGGGTTTTAGACAGATAACTGTTTTTTTCTTTCTCTCTCCCTCCTCATATCTATTCTTAGATGAAGATTTTCAGAAGCAAAACAAGAAACACCAACTTTTTTTTTTCCTATCATGAGTAAGCTAAAGGCACTCGAGATGCTACTGCGCATTGAATTTTCTTATTTCACTGTGTTTACATGAGTCACTGTAAAATAAGACAAACCGTAGAAATGATTAAATAAAATATACAGTACGTTTACTGGTCCAGGTTTTCTTTTTGATCAGTGCTTTCCTTCATTTGAAGTTTGAGTGTTATGGAGTCTGAAGAGTGCCACCAGAATAATTACGGACTCACAGTTTTTAATTATATATCTACATATACATATTCATACTGTTTACTATAATAAACTAAATATGGATTTTTATGATGCACTAAATCATTAAAAACTAAATTTTTTTTTTTTTGCATTTAAATAATACTAACTAATGATACAAACTTTAAAATATAATTGAAAATAAATGTATTTTTCCAGGCTTTTAAATTGTGTTGTCCTATTGCAACACACACTCCATCATGAAATTGAACTAAAATAATTAATTAAATAATTAATGCAATGAATTAATGCATGAATGCAATACTTTATTTTGTAATGCAAACTAACATTTACTTAATCAGGTTACAGTAGATCCATGTTTTTAAAGCTTACAACTGCGTCTTATGGTTTTTATTGACAAATCTCTTGGAGTCTTCATCAGTCTGACTTCTTAATCGGTTTTAATGAAAAGTTGTAGTATAATAATAATATAATAATAATAAGTATAATTATTTTGTCAGCACGCTTCAGACTCCGTACCACATCACATGAACAAACACAGTCAATTTAATCTCTAATAGCAGCTACTAACTCCTCTGAAGAACATTGGACGTTGTTTTAATTGAGTTACTAACATTGTGCTCAAGCGTTAAACTAACTCATACATGACTCATGTTCTAAAATTTTAGTAAAAAATCAGCTTTGATTTTTGCTCGATTAGTCGCCCGGGTGAAACGCTGTTGTTTGGCAATGCTGATTTGTTTTGCCAAGATTGCAGAACCCCCCCCGCCTTCAGTTTACTCATGAGCCAAAAGTCCACATCATGGATCTGTTACCCTTTTACAGTCTTGTGGAAAAAAAGTTGACTTGATCAACTTTTTATTTTTCTTTTTGCAGGAGCACATTGCATTCACTAAAAAACACAGCTTTTCTGATTTCTCATTTTGATATGCGACAATTATTATTCTGCATCTCGTGATTATGAGACCTTTAGCTTATTTTAGAAATATACTTAAGTTCATTACAACTAGACTACACTACGACTATTCATTTTTAAAGTGTTACTGAATAAACACTATATCACATTACTGATAGACATTGCAATTTTGGGTTATGATGGCTGGTTAAGTTAAGGAAACTCGAGGAATACAGTAAACAAAAAAGCTAAAACTAGAACAAACCAGGACACTAATTCTAACTAAAGTGCATTCCCAAGTGAAGATGTATTTTAAGATTACAGTAAAAGACTAACATGATCAACAGTCGTTCTCTTTTTATCGATTATTATCATCAGAAACTCATTCTGTGCAGCCGAACGTCGATCAAACCCACAGAACTTTATTTTAAGTTGAATTGGGGGAAAGTGCAAGACAACAAGAATATTTCCATTTATTGGAGTCTTGAATATCTTGAATGTCTTCACGGAGGAGCAGGAGCTGTTACAGGATGTGACATCTGATGTTGTCGGACTGAGGAAGAAGATAAAGCCACTTAAAGGGGAATAAAAGTGTAAAATTGGATTTGTGAGGGCTAATTTGCTTCATTTCCTCTTTGATTTGACGCTTTGGTAGCTACAAGTATAAACATAAATGGATTTATTCACTGCTGCACTTTTTGCTTTTCAGTAAGTAAACTTGGACAAGTTGTTTCCACGGCATCGAAATTTCACAGCTGCAGCATTTTAATCAGGTTTAATCCACATAATGAATTAAGTCATAATCATGAGATATCGAGGTCATAATCACACGAAAATGTGCCATAATGTTTTTTATTTATTTTTTTTTTGGTGAATGCAATGCCCCCCTGTGGCTTTTTTCGCTCTTTTTTTTGTTCCATGAATAAGCTCACCTTTGACCTTTGAGTTGACCTTCATATTGGCCCTTTTCTCCCCCCCACATCTATGTTTCCCTTTGAATCCCACCGCCATCTTCAGAACTTTTCCAAGAACCTTATTTATTTATTTATTTATTTATTATTTTTTATTTGGTTGACCTCTTAACCCTCTTCAGTAAATGTGCAGTGATTTGCTGTTGGCCTCCCTTTTCATTTTTCTTTCTTTTTTTTTTTTCCAAAGTTGTGCCGAAACGTGAAGCATCCTCTTGCTAATTTCCCAGCACCCTTTTGAGAAAGAGACAGAGCGAGGACGGGGCAGCGGGGGTCACGGGGGTCACGGGGGAGTCTGAGATGAGTCAACTCAACATCAGCGAGCGAAGAAGGGCTTTCTTCAGGAAAATAACGCCCGCAATGTCAGATTTATCTTTTATCTCAATACAACTACTGACAGTTTAACACAAGTTTAACTGGGTTTGGTCTTTTTTAGGTTAACTTTGTAAGAAAAGTCATTTTATTCAATGCATAGAGAGCATTTTTATAGAAAAGTTGAACATTTTTGGAAAGTAGGTTGATTAGAGTACTTTTAAATGAACATGTAACAACAGTTTAGTGCTAAATAATAAACTACATAATAAAATAAAAGGAGCTGTAATGTCACAGAAAATTTATCAACCACAAGATTTTCCTGAAGTAAACCAAAAACAACACTGCAGCAGGCTGATGGTATGAAGGGTTCCTCTTAATTTTAATGCTCTAATAATGAAAATGGCCAAACTTTGTAGAGACAGAGCATCATGGGAACAATGTCTTCATTCTTAATTTTAGTAAAAGAATCACAAACTGTTTTTAAAGTTGACATTTATATTATTTACCCAACCAGCTCTATTAATGTTATTTTTACGGTAAAATAACAGTAGTCTCCTAAAAGTATCGACCATCTTTGCTTTTCTGATATTTCACTGTAGTTTGAGAGGTTAGCATTTGCATCAGAGGAAAATAATCATCAAATAGTTCAATTCACAATTCAAGTAAACTTTCAGAAACCCTCTCGTACCTCAGCTTAGCTTCGCAGTTAGCCTCTTTTAATTTTTTTTATTTCGTAGCTCTCCGTTTGTGTCTCTGACTCAGTGAGCTTTGTGCTTTGTCAGCTTTGCGCCTTCCCCAGGACCCCGCGGCTCACCCACCGGCTCCTGTCTCTCTCTGACGCTTGTGGTCGAACCATTGCATGCATCTGTGGCGGCGCGGTCGGTGTGTTTGAGGTTGCATTTCGGCGTGCTCAGTCACTCCTCCGTTTTGTCTGAAAGCTTGTTTCTCCGTCTTCCCCTCACCTCCTCTTCCCTCATTCTTTTTTCACCTCCTCCGACGGCCGCAGTACTCCCAGATGAGGGACGAGGTGTTCAAGTCCAACCTGGTGTGCGCCTTCATCGTGCTCATCTTCATCACCACCATCCAAAGCCTGCTTCCTTCCGCCAGGTAAAAGAGCTCTTTTGTTTTTAATTTAACAAAGTCCCACCGAACCTCCAGGTTAACCTCAGTTTGACTGACCTTCACTTTGTAATGAGAGTCTTTCTAAAACAGTCCATGTTCAAAGATGAATTACTATTTTCTGCTGTACTGGTCGAAACATTTTTTAAATTTGTGTCATTTTTCAGCTTCAGTGATTTGCTGTATTATTTGCTGAAATGTGCCTTTTAAATATTTGCTTTGCTTTGTTGTTGAACAAATGGTCATTTTAATTTTTGTCATTTTGTCATTTTTCTTCAAGTATGAAAAGAAAACTGAAAATTTTGATTAAAATAAACAAACAAAGTGTTATAAATTGTGCGTAAAGGTTTGCATAAAATATGGAAGATCAGAGTTTTAAGATCTGTTTCTCATGTTTAAATGTTTTTAATCTGAAATGTCTCATTTACACGTGTCAAAATGTTTTCTGTGATGTCTCTTGCGTTGTGTTTTCTGCAGGATGGTAACCATGGTGATCCAGTTCTCGGTCCTCATCGTCCTCCACTCCTGTCTGGTCCTAGTTACAACGGCGGAGGACTACAAGTGTCTGCCTCTGGTCCTGCGCAAAGCCTGCTGCTGGATCAACGAGACCTACGCGGCGCGAAACGTCATCGTCTTCGTCTCGATCCTCATCAACTTCCTGGCGGCCATGATCAATATAGTGAGTCCGGGCTACTGTTTGATTGATTGATTGAGTATTTAGAGTTGATGCTTGTCGTGTTGAATACCTGCAAGAAAACACCCAACGCAGCGGAGATTAAGGTTTTAGTTTGTCTGTGGTTTTCATCAGAAAAGAGACCTTTAAGACAAAAGATAAAAGAATAACAGAAAGTGAAGAGATTAACGTGTCTACGATTGTTTCATACTTTTATCATGTTTTCTTAATCTTGATAGAAAATCAAACATTTTTTGAGGAATTGTGCTGCTGTATAAAGCTTTAAAGACTTTCATTGGGATTTTATTTTATTTTGGAAAACGTAATTTTAGTCTATTCATTAAAAATGTTCCTGGTTGTCAACAAATCCCATGAAAAGATGAAAATAAATTAGTCTCAGTACTTGTTGGCTTCATTACCTTCTCTGCAGCATTGGATCCTACTGAAGATGTAAATCTTTAAAAACAGCTCACAAATATATAAAGACATTTTTTAAAAATGCTCAGTAATATAAAACAGCTGGACAATGTTGTTTTTTTATTAAAGTTTAGTCAAAGAGGAGGAAATAGCGCATTTATTGGGGACTATTTTCAGAGGTGGATTAATACGCTTTTAGTTTTTACTCTCTTACTCATTCTTGAGCTGCAAAACTGTTTATGTTGGACAAGGTAGAAAAGATATCATGGCTAATTGACGTGTTTTTGGACAGCAATGGAGCTCTATATGCATATGAGGAAGAAGAGATATCAGGCTGTTAAACACACTATACTAGTAGCTGCGTTCACTGTTGCTTTGGGTGTTTTTATGGGAATCCTTTAAGATTAGTGGTTGACTGACTGTCACAAAACATTTAAACATTAAATTAAACATTAAACATTTTAAACCAACCCAGTGGTCGGTGTTTGTGTGGCAGCATTAAATGACATCCTCTTTCATAACTTTGAGATTCATTAATTCAAAAACATTTTTAATGTGACATCATGACCTCAATTTACCTGATACTCCGGCGCTGTTCTTCAGCAGGGCAGCGTCTGAAGAGCGTTGGCTCGCAGGTCATTACTTAACTAAAGCCCATAAAACGAGCTCATAATTAGCTTTTGGTGTTGCAAGGTCTCTGATTACATCAAGCAGAGTGTATTATCCGACCCCGAGACCTCAGCTGGTGGTTAGTCAAAGAAAAAACAGGGTATAATCTCAAAGAAGCTAAAAAAAAATCAAAGTGAGAGGTTTGTTTGTGTAAATGAATTCAAACTGGAGGAATTTAAAAAAATTCTCTTACAAGGGATTTATTGAGTAATCCAGCTATTATAATTTAGCATCAGTAAGCAAGAGGACAGTTCAGTTTATTATTAAGATCCAATCTATACTGATGTTCTCATGCTAAACACATTTCTTCTCCTCATGTTCGTTGTAAACACACCAGAAAATTGAATGCATCACGTCCTGTGTAGCGGGAAGAAACTACCGGAGTGCTTTTCTCATAAAATGGACACCAGCTTCGGTATCAGATCAGCTGGTGATATTAAAATGTTTCTGATTCTTTCTTTAAGATCACAAACATGCTGATTCAAGATTCAAGAATTTATTGTTACGTGCACAACAAATTACATCAAGCTACTTAAAAAAAATGCTCAAATGATATAAAATAGATATAAAGCTAAAAATAAATAATAGTACTAAAGGAATAAAATAAAATAATGCACTATTGCACTCTATTATACATCGTAGTTTAATTTATGTTTATTTTTTACCTTTGAGCTGCTTTTCTACCTTTTGAGCTGCTTTTCTACCTTTTGAGCATACAACCAAAATGTGAAATATACAATAGAATACAGGTAATACTGTTAACAGTGATGTGTGATATTATAAGGTGAAAAATAATATTGATGCCGCTGTTAAGAGGAATTCAAGCGTCTCGCTGAATTTGGCAGAAGCATCTTGATGAAAAATGTGTGCACATGAACATTTGGGTGTTTTTTTACACTGATCCTGCATCTGTTTAACGCCATACAACACCAGTAATCCCACCCTGTTGGACTCTTCCAGCTGTGGTGCGACTTCGACAAGTCCAGCACCTTCAGGAACCAGACGTACAACGAGTCCGCCTCCATCCCAGACATCTGCTTCTACCCAGAGGTACCCACTAAATGAGTTGTCTGAATTCTGCCCCTTTCACGGCGGCAGCGAAATGATGAATTAAACACCGTCGACATCTGCTCGCACCCAGAGGGAGGTCTCGCCTCAGACAACGGCGACTGATGGAGCCATCAGGACGTCACGGAGAAAACATCCATTATGTTATTTTGCTCGCACAATATGCAGCTGATTGATGGACTCAATAAAGGGGGCAACAGTTTTACAGCTCAGAGCTCAGGTTGAGTCACATGTACATATACGTCACGACCTTTTATCCTCCAGAGGCTCGGGAAGCTTGTGAGTGCAAATAAGATGAGTTTTTAGGCACATAAAAAAAGATAAAAAGATAGACTGGAATATCAGATTAGATTAGAACACATATGCTCAAATTAGAGACCTTAGGTACAGTTCTTGTAAAGGGGCATCCCGCCAAAGTAAAGGTTATTTTACTAATCATGGTTGCTCATTAATAACACGAAGCCTGTGTACATGGAGTTTAACCAGTGTGGGAGCTACTGTGAGGAGTATTCGTCTGTTTACGTAAAGGATGTACTTCTCTCTAACGGACGTCTCTCCGTTGTCTCTCGCAGTATTTTGTGTTCACGGGGGTCCTGGCCATGGTGACGTGTGCGGTGTTCCTGCGGCTGAACTCGGTGCTGAAGCTGGCGGTGCTGCTGGTGATGATCGCCATATACTCGCTGCTGACCGAAGCTTTCTACACGTCTTTGTTTGTTCGCTACGACACCGTCCACCACAACACGGAGTGAGTGTCTGAGAATTTCAATGGTCACACATGAGTGAGATGTTCGGATGTTTGGATGTGAACATACATTTGGCCATGCTTACAATGCAAAGTGCTATAGAGAATGAACTGTGTGTGTTCATATAAATAGAGACTGATTAAAAAGTTTATTATAGTCAAAAATATTCAGTATCAACTTGATAAACAAGCTTTAGTTAATTCCCAACAGTTTCTATAGGACTGTAGGACCTTATTGACCTTATTTATCATCCTAAAACTGTCGTCCATCTCTCCCTTTATAGACCTTTGTGTGTTTCAACAATATCTAAAGAACAAAACACAACTGAAACTGAGCCTTTTTCTCAGATTTTTACCAAACCTGCACGCTGCATGTACCAGACACTTCCCTAGGTTTCAGGCAATGATCTGAGTAGTTTTTGTAGCGTTTACTGAGTCATATAGTTGGCAAATTCAAAGTCTTTAATACTTCAAAAGTCAATAATTTATAAAGTATATGTAAAGATATATTGAATCATTTCTCCGTCTGTTCCTCGCCGCCTCCTCCTCTTCGAGAACACGTCAGGGAGCCGCGGTGACCTTATTTCCCGACATAAATGTTGCAAATGTGAGAAAACTCATCTTGCATGCGTTGTCAGTGATAGTACAGTGACCTTTACAGTTATAATATGTGAGAGCATCCCGAGCACATCTCTGTGACAGATCTGCTTAAAAAAAAAAAAACACTTCAGGTTTCCACAGAGGCTCCACGGGGAGCTGACGGGAGTCAGATTCATTTCTTTAAGGCCTTCGGGGATGCGAGAAAAGAAGGTCAAGATGAGGAGATCTCAGAAAGAGATGAACAAAGACTCCGCATGATTTCAAATACAAAAACTTTCAGACTTGAGTCTTTCGGATTATGTTTGATTTTATTGGTGGGGAATCAGCCATTCTCTGTCCAAAGATGAAGTTGATCAAGACGTTATTTACAACACCTGAAGCTTCATGTCCTCTCACATCTTTGGATGAGAGTAACTTTAAACTTTAAAACTACATTTCATCGTCATGACCTTATTTTCCTCATTTGTCACCTGTTTTGAGTCTGATCTGAAAACAAAGAGTCGTGGAGTTTTTTTTTCCTCCATCAAACTAACTGAACGAGATTTAGTGAGAAGAATCAGTGTCGTAGTCTCTAAAACACTTGTACAAACTTTTTTCTCAAGTTGTTGTTATTTTCTTAAAAATTTAGCTGTATTCTTTATTTTGTTTGTTTAATTTATGTGATTAATTAAAAGACAACTTTGGTCAACATATAAAACCATTGTTCACATGTGCTTGTTTGTCCAAAGGAAAATATATATCAGAGAAACAAACAAATTCATTTGATTTTCTGTTTTAAAAGTGATCCATTGTAAGCAGCTTATATTGCTCGTCATGCCACACATTTTTTACCTCAAAGAAATGACAGAAGAGCATTAAAACTAAAAAAATAAAAATCGACCTCTTTCAGAAATTTCTTCTCTTTTTTTGCTCCAACAGAAACTTCCTGGGGACCAAAGAGACGTCTCTGCTCCTGATGGCCATGTTCCTCCTCGCTGTGTTTTACCACGGCCAGCAGGTAAAGAGACACACACAGCTTCAGCGCTCTCATCTTCAGTAGAAGTATAATCCAGAAAATAAATAGAGGATAAACCTTAAGCCAGTTGGTAAGATTAGGATAAAGTGCTCTTATTTTGAAAATTGGAATGAGTATACAGCCCAGCTTCCTTCAGCGCAAGCATATGACTAAAAGTAATTTTTAAATAAGTTACCTACTTTACTCTTGTGAGTGATTTTATCTTTCTTCTTTCCTGCTCGATAGTCAGCAGAGCTCAACATTGCCATCATTGGTCTGAAGGGAGTATCGGCTCCACTTTAAATCTGAGGCTTTAAATGATGTGAAGATTTGTGTTGTAAAAAAAAAAAACTGTGGCTCATCCATCAAGCTGCTGCTGTAACTTGAGTGACAGTGATGGACGGCCGCATGCGTTCATTTTGAGAAAAACAGACCCGCTGTCCAAAAACTGACAGCAAAGGCAAGCCTAACAATGTGCTGTCTATAAATCTGCCAACATACATCACATTAACACCATATTTCTTTTTTTTTTCTTTGTTCACTTTGTTTCAGTCTGACTGAAAGAACTGCAGCCTGTTGCACCAGCTGAGTTTAAAGTCAACACAGACCGCAGCATCTCTGCTAACGCTACAACTTTAAGGCACTCATGATGAAAAAATCATCGCAGTAAATGACGCAGAACTATTCAGTAGTGACAGAACTGGACTTTAACAAAAAAAGGAGAAAGTAAAGGATGCGATTAAGCACGATGCAGCTAAAGTATGACACAAAATGTTAGTCGTTGTAACACAATCTCTTATATAACTTCATTCATTGATTGCATCTGGTGTCCTAAGCCGGGGGCAACAGATAATACCAACACCACCTAAAGGACCCCTCGTCTGTCAGAGCTCAGACGAAGGGACACTTGAAGGCAAAATCTTAAGACTCGAATAGAAAAATATCTCAACTACTTTCTGTTGCAGAAATAGTTCACATGCACATCATTGTATTAAGACAGGAGATATTTAGAGATATCCTAAAATCAGGACAAATAAAAACCAAAAGTGTTTTGATGCAGTTGGTGATGAGTCTGTTCAACAGGCTGGATAATAAATCTGAGGGAGTTATGGGGTAAATGAGGAAGAAGAAAATACAGTCTTTGGTTGAACGGCTCATAAATATTTCCAATCTGTGACAAAGTGGGGCGAACAGACAGCACATTGAGGAGTCAGAAAGTCAAAGAGACCCTAGTTCATCTGTAACAGCAGAGAAAAACATCCTGTTTTCTGCTGTAATATCTGACCTGAGTCATTCTCCTTCACGTACAAAGAGAGCTTTAAACAAACCGCTTTGATTCCACGTGATACGCCGCATCAGCTCGCTCTCATGAAGATCAGTGGCCTGAAGGAAACTGGACTTTCATGCTCTCCCTATGGCAACCTTTGATCGGAGACAGAGCGGAGAGACGGCCGTAATTGAAGGTCCTTTTGTGGTCCTCGTAAAAGTAGAGAGCAGCCGCATTTGAAGTCATCCAGCGGCGTATCAGTTTCTGCGGGGTCAATCCCAACACTCGTTTGGCAAAGCAGAGACCATGACAGCTCGCAGCGTGAGGCGGAGAGGCTGTTTGTGTTTGTGAGACACATCGGCTCAAAAGAAACAGAGACTACACAGCAAAAACCTGATCCAGCTTTCCCGTCACAACATTCATGTTCAGCTCGTGTCTCTCCACCGAGATGTGTTTTAAAGACCAGATGTTTAAAATAGTCTGCATATCAGAAGTGTTTTGATTACAATAAGCTCACAGTGTGTACCACTAGCGAAGGCACACAGCCTTATATATGTATGTATAAATGTTTTATTATTAAGAAAGTATTCTAAAATCCAGTATACTTATAATTTTTTTTGCATTTCCCATTATTATATTTCTCACCAAATGGGAAATGTTTGGATGGTTTTTCAATCCTGTTTCCTCGACATGCAAAACCTCCCAACTTTCAACGTGTAGCGCCGACCCTCAAGATTCAAGACTTTGATTGATGATTGTGATGTGCACAACAACTATTATTACAATTATTAATTTTTACTCTTAAGTCAAGTAAGCTGACTGGTTGATCCTAGTCTAGTCACATGTGGGTTCAAAGCATGTAAAATAAAGACGAGAAGGAGAAGTATGAAGGAAACATTTCTAAACCGACTGCATCACAACGGACCAAAACGCCCTGCTTCGTTTCAAAAACTCAAACCAGATTCACGCGAGAGTCCCAGTTTCTTTATTAACAGTCACGTGGTTTGTCCTTGTTGTGTTGTGTGAATTCAGTTTTACAGATTCAGATTGAGAATTCAATATTAAGGTTTAAGATGACGCTATTAACGACCAATTTTAGTCCATTAGTCAGGCTGTGTTTGCTGCCTCTAGTGGTCAAGACATGAATCATTTCCATTTGTGTGATTTTTGTTATATTAAAACACACCTGCCAGGTACCACAGGTGTCCTAAAATTAGCCCTGAAAACTGAGAGAGTCATAACTTTAAGGCAGATTTGGATTTCTTCTTGGCTCATTATTTTCTGGCTGACACAGCAGGAGTTTCTTAATTAGATGATTAATTAGATATTGATCTGTTGCATTAAAATAAAGTGAAACCTGTGAAAGTCACCTGAAACAGAACAACTTCGCCTCATTTTGCAGTGAACTACCGTCTCCTGTAAAGAGGAGTCACAGATCTGAGGTTTTTCTAAGGGCGAGGAGGTTTCCTGTTGGAGCACAAAATCCGACAGAAACATGCAGTGATGAAGTAAAACAGAAGTAATAAATCACCAAACTAAACACGGGAATAATGAGGCGACTTAATCATGTGGACTGGGGAACAAGAAGTCTTTTTCAACCCTTTGTAGCTGAAGAACTCGCGGCTCGTCTGTTGTTGAGAAAATGCAGGGCGGGAGTGAAAACATTAGTTAGCGCTTCCTTGAGAAAAAAGACATTTAAGTGATTTCATTGTGTTGTGAAGAGGAGCAGAAAGATGGCGGAGACGCTCTTTTATTCTTCACCTCGTCCTTTTTGATTACAAGAATCTCATTCAGCGCTAATGAGGGTTTTATGTATGATGTCTTCAAAACTACATTGCACACGTTTTTCTTTGTTGAAACTCACAGGGATGAAGACTCTTCTCTATAACTGTTTTATTGTGCATTTACGTAAAAGCAATAAGGCCTGGTTAAAGATAATATAGCGACTTAACTGGTGTTTTTGACACTTTTAAATGTACGAGGTTTTTCTTTCTTCAGAAGCGGCAGGGGAAATAGAGCCACAGCCGTTTTGCATAATAAACTAATGGCAGCGGATCACCGAGGCCAGATGAGATTGTTTCTTCATGAGTGCCGCTTCCTGTCAGAGCAGTAATTACATTATCAGGCACGGTGAACATGAAACATTTCATCACAAAGCTGCAGACAGGGCTTTTATTTTGAAATGATTGGGGCTTCTTTTTGGACGGCCTACTTTGCTGTCATTGTTTTAAGAGTGGCAGATTAGTTGAGGTCGTTACCTGATGGCGTCAGCAGTATAAGAAGAAATCAAGTCATTTAAAAGAAGTAACACTAAAGAGTGAATTATAAAATAAAAATAAAAACAAGTTATACAGCAAATAAGTCATTTCTCATCGTGTTCCTTAACAACCCGCCTGGTTGGTTTTTAATCGGCCACATCGATGGTTGAAGTGTAGTGAAGCTTAAACACAGGTCACAGTCATGTCTAAATATAAAAAATATGTTGACTGTTGATATGAGACAGGAAACCGAACACTTTATTATGACCGTCCAAACATTTGTGGATGTCTAACTACAAATAACATCATTCCACATCCTCCTTTGCTTTCGAGGAAGCGCCACGATTATTGAAGTTTGAATTATCTATCTTTGTTTTAAGCCTTAAATTGACTAAAATGCAATGATAATAAGAGATGAAAATCACCGACAGGTGACAAACTCTATGAACAAGAGGCAGAAAAACGTAAAAATGGGTGTGTCATATTTAACTGTTTTATATTCTATGTTCTCTCCTGAACATTTTCTGATAGTTACCCTGTAAATGATAAAACAACGAGGAGCAAAAAAACCCCAAAAGTTTCTGATTTCTGATGAAAGAAATGTTTGAATTTTTGATAAAAGAGTTTTAGAAGTGATGATGCTGAGAGGCACAGACAGAAAAAGGCCTGTTTACCCAAAGTACAAATATTTTAAATTATAATAAAATGTGATAAATCCTGCTGTCAAACTGTTTAAGTATTCCCCTTTAAATGAGCTTCAGTATTTTCCTGAGATATGTAGTGAAGGAAAAGTAGAAAATCTCATGCAAAATTCTTAGTTACTTTATATCATATTTATACAAACCATTTTTCTCGACTTTAATTCAGCTTCATTCTGCTCTGTGTTTAATATCCTCATATAATTTAAACCAGCTGGTTAAAGGCCCGTCAGAGCAGAACATATGACTGTTTAGCTGAATTATTCAGTAGTAAACCAAATCACACGGAGATGACAGCCGCTCTAACGCTGAGTAAAATGTTGATAAGGACATTTTCTACACTTCTCGGAGGGTTAATAGAAGACGTTTTGAATCAAAGTGTCACCCCGCTGAGCTCTGTGGAGGTCATGATGGTTAATGCTTGAGCGATCCGTTATTTCACCGGCCACCATCTCATTATCCCGCTGCCAAACCGAGCCTCGGGCTCTGCGTTCTTAATTAGAAAAACAGAAAATGAGATTGAAGTTTTGTACTCACTCGTATGATTAAGGGACTAATTGATACCAGGATTAATCACAAAACTGTTTCCGCCAATCGGCAGAGAGCAATGCTTAAATCCTCACAGGCTTATCTGCCTGCCCCCCAAATTAATTTTTAATGTCAGTGATTTTTACCCCCTCTCTCCTAGAAGTGCAAACTAAATGGTACCGACTTTTGTTTGCCTCTAATGTATTCAAATGACTTTGTATTAATTGTGCATTCAGAAAAGCAATTTGTGTTGCCTGTTAGAATCCTTTTGCTGCACTTCAGATTGATCACGCTCTCTTGTGCTCCATAATTGATCCAACCTTTAACAGATTTTTTAATTTAGCCGTTCATTATAGAGCCGCAGCTTGGCCTTTCCATCATCTAAATGATATCAATGGCAGACTTTCCCCTGAACTTTGGTTGAATTTCTAAGCAATTAAGCAATTAACGGAGTCAGAGGCCTGTCTGGTGAGAGGGGGGGCTTAGAGAGGCTTGAGAGGGAGGACCAGATGTTATTTGTTTCTGTGAAGAGTAGGATTGAACCCAGAAGCCTCCTTGCTGTGAGGCGACAGTGCTAACCACCACTGTGCCGCCCAGGTTTACTTTGTGGAGAAAATATCTTTTAAAGCCCGTGAAAGCTCGGATTGAAATAAAAAAAATTCTCTAAAACAGAAGATATTTAGAAGTTAAAGCTCTTAACAAACAACAAACTACTGTCAACTGAAAAACACAGTGGACAACACAAAGATGTGGAGATGAGAGAAGAGATAGTGGAGGTGATGACTGCCTTGACCTTTCTATGTTTTGTGTTTTTTTCCCATCTTTAGCTGGAGTACACGGCCCGGCTCGACTTCCTGTGGCGCGTTCAGGCCAAAGAGGAGATCAACGAGATGAAGGAGCTGCGAGAACACAACGAGAACATGCTGAGGAACATCCTGCCCAGCCACGTGGCCCGACACTTCCTGGAGAAGGACCGGGACAACGAGGTCGGCACCAAGCCCGACACACGTTCAAATTTCAGATTGTGTATCTGTAGTCGTAAAAAATGCTGAGGCCATGTAAGGGAAGCAGGAAGTGAGGTGTTTTCAAAGGATAGTTTGGGAAACATTTCACGTTTTATCTTCTGAATAAGTTTTTCTAAGGCTGGAGGTTTGTGTCCAACCTCTCTTTCGTGATGCTGCTGATTTCCCAGATCTCTGCTATTAACTTTGCGAGTACGGTGTATTTAATACTGATACTTGAGAAAATAAGACTTCCTCTATCAAACTCTGATACTTGAAGCTCAGGGTTTTTATAAAGCAGCACCTCCTTCCACACATCTTCACATTTTACCTCTCCTTTGTTCCTTAAAAAGTCTTGGTGTTCCCGTCTAAAAAGAAGAAAGGAAAAGACCCCGTAAATGCCTTTCAGACGACTGTACGGACAGAGAGGGGAATCGGTGGGGCGGTTCGTGCAGCCGTAGAGCTTTTTTTTTTGGTCGGTCGCAGGCACTTGATTTGATTTTAATAGCATGTTGTCAGTCAGCGGTGGTGAACACATTGATTTGTCTCTCCATCGCAGCAGTGACTCAGCTGCCCTGACTCTGTAGAGTCACACTTTGCAAAGTTTCCCTCTTTGTTCGCCTTATCTCTGCTGCTGCCCTTTTCCTGTTGGGCTTTAAATTCCCTTTGAATGGAGCCGTTCTGCACCGGTGAAGAGACTAAAATAGGAACACACACATTAACACACAAATGCAATGGCGCTTCTGTAAAGCTGGTGCACGTTTCAACCCGTTTAATACTAAATGGCCTGAACTTTCCATCACCAGTGATTGACTGTTGGTGAAAAGTAGGTGGACACTCAGATATTACAAACTGTTACATGGATTTGTTGCTGTTCAGCCACCAAAACATCAGTGAGGTCCAACACTGTTGGTGGTGGGCTGAGTTCAGATATACTTTTATTTAAAATATAACTGAGTCCTGCAGCATTACAGTGACTTTTAACTGGAACTAAGCATCTCCACCAAACTACAGCACAGTACGTTCAGGCAGGTGGTGTCTCCCCCCAACTAACCCCAAACCAGATGCCAGAGTTTGGTGTTATTGGTGGGAATCATCGTCACCTCACGATTCCATTATTAAACGAGTCTCGATCATCTCAGTTTCAGTTTCAGATTTCTCTCCATGGTTTATTTTTCTCCATCAGTGTCCAAACATTGTCTTTTAAAAAAGCCGGCGGTGGTTTGATTTCTTTTGATTACAGTTACCGTCACATTCAGTGCCAATGCAGGAAGTAGTCTGCCCCAGCCAGGGAGGGAAGTTAAGTTAGTCCCATTACAGACCTGCAATTTTATCTCCACCGCCTTTTTATGAACCATGACCACAATCTCTCTCCGACCTTCTTCGTGCCATAATTTCCATGTACAGAAATTGCCGAAAGTGATCAGTTTAAAAAAACGCGTGAAAACTTGATAATTCACTTCTGACTGATGTTCGTCTGTAACGAGCTGCTAGCAATTAAGATGAAAGATGAGACGACTTTGGGGTCTATTTAAATATCCATCATTAGGGTTTTACATTAGTTAGCGAAAAGTAAAATATTTTTTCATTTGGGGAAAAAAGGAGAGGAGAAAATTGTCTCTTTATTTCCGTCTTTCCCAGTTCGTTCTGCTTCGTTTTTCTCTTTCACCAGCTTGATAATGACTGATCGTATTGGACAGTTATCACACGCCGGAGTCAAATCGCCGTATTGTCCTCGTCCGTCCTCGTCAGGCTCCTTCGTTATCGAGTCCTCCAATCTTCTCCTGCCTCCCTCCCCGAAACAAAAAAGGCGAGATGAATTATGGATGTCAGGAGAGGAGAGCTGATCATTCTGCTCCCGTGCCTGTTCCTAATTAAAAAGCACATGATTAAAAATGCATCCATTAGGATAGGTTGGGTCCTAATCACTCGTTACATTATTAATCAGGCTGTTTATTGTTCCGTGATTTAGATACTGGATCATTAATGGGCTGCTACACCGCTGAAGAGGTGTCGATGATCGTAAGAATTTATCAGGCGACAGAAAGCTGATGCTCATTTATATCAATAGCTTCGTTTTTATTATTATTATTATATATTATTATATATTATTTCAGAACATCTCATCGAGGTTTTTTGGGCCATGTGACAGGTTAGTCTCAGGTTAAAAGGTGCCTAAAAACAGAAAAAATTAGACTTATGTTGAGTTTTACTTGTTGCTGCAGGCTTTAAATACATCCTGTAAAAATGCACTGTACTTTGTACTTTCCTCCTAAATTCTGATACCAATTAAATTGTTTTGCTAAATTTAAAATCTTTAAGCCTCTCTGTGTGGGACTAATTTAGATCCAGTGTGTGAAGAAATATTAGAAAGCATTTTGGATTCAGAACAATAAAAAAAAAAAATGGAAAAAAAGTGATTGATAGAATTAGGACGCCACTCTTTGTCATTGAAGTGAAGCTGTGAATCATGTGTGAATATACAAATAGACGTCTAATACATAAAGTTATATAAAGTTGTCTGTACAAATGTAAAACAAACAACATTTCCAGCATTTCCATATCAGAACCACGTCAATTTTAAAGTTTATTTTATAAAAAAGAAACTCAAATTTAGCTCTTCAGGGCACATTGCACTGTTTGATGAGTTTAAAAATGATGCGAATCACACCTTAAAGGCTTCACAGCCACCACATCTCAACAAAACTGAACTGAACTTGACTTGGAGCGCTTACAATGAGGAGAACTGGAGCTTTTTTTTTAGCATTTTAGATGGTGAAACCTCAAATAAACCTCAGATCACAGACTGACGTGATCCGAAAGAGACACGGCGAAGGACCGAGAAATTAAATTAGCTCGACTTTTACCGACTTTCACTTTGAAACTTTGACATTTGACTGAGCTCATTAAGTGTGTATAATGTCAGCGAGGATGTCACAATAAAGTCAGGGGCTGATTTTCATAAGTGTGTAATTACATTGAAAAGTCAAGCAGGAATGCAGAAGTGAGAGGAGCCAGACTTCTCAATTATTCATGTGAAGTGTTGAACTCTGGCTGGACATTATGTTTATCAGCCTATTATTTAAATATTCCCATCATTACGGGATGAATCGTGGTGACATCAGTGTGTGAGGGCACGCAGTTTCCTTTTGAGCACTGAACGCCCACATGCCAACACTGCCCCCCGGTGGTGAAGAAAGTGTAGTGCATGTTACAAATCCAAATTCTCCACAATAACAAATTAATTTTTGTCTTAAAAAATGGACATTTTTGTACTCCAGGGGTGTAAAGATCAAGATTTTGTCACAGATTTTTTATTTTGGTTTACATATTTTAGACTATTACTCTCTGGATTAAGGCACTGATCTGCTATGGCAAAGAACTCCTGGTCATCAAAGCTCATGGAAAATAATCATATTCAACAACAAGCGTTTACACAATGCCTAAAAGACACTTTGCATTTGAAATCAATTGCGTGTGAACAAGAAATATGGAGCAACAGAAATTTTATTGCATTTTCATCAATAGAAATGTGACAATAAGTGTTCAATCTGTGATTTCTGTCCCTGCAGGAGCTGTATTCTCAGTCCTACGATGCCGTGGGCGTGATGTTTGCGTCCATCCCGGGATTTGCTGACTTCTACTCCCAGACTGAGATGAATAACCAGGGCGTCGAGTGTCTGAGGCTCCTCAACGAAATCATTGCCGACTTCGACGAGGTGAGACTGCAGACTTTGAAGTGCGCCCACTTCTACTTCAGCCCAACTTATGAAAGATGCAGGGGACCGTCTCAGACATTAACATCTTCCATTTTTAAACTGAAACATCCATTTCATCCCCCACAACACTTCAAAGCTGATTAACGCAAAGGCAAAAACAACAGGCGAGCTCTCGTCTGCAGGTTATCAGGAAGCATTTATCTCAGACAGAAAAACTCCAGAGGACACTGAACACTGAAGAGGTCAAAGCAAAATGAAACAGAACAGAGTCACTACAGCTGATAAATGCCCTGGTCCTGATAAAAAAAGGATGAAATGTCGAAAAAGAAAAATAGATTTGAGATTTGGTTTGAAGTTCATCTCTCCCGACATGTCCGATGTTTGTTTGTTCTACGTCGGCTGACCGAAGCCCAAAAACAGAAGAAAAAAAGAGACAGTTCTGGAGCCCAACAACAATTTTTCACAATAAACAATGAAAAATAGAACAAAGACTCACTGCTTCAATCATCAGGGGTTTTTTGGATTAACTAATATAATCAGATGATGTTTGTATCCAGAAACGTCTGTAACAACCAGCAGCAGCCTCTTTAGAAAAAGAAAAGAAATTCAACTTTAAAAGATACAATTTAATAGATAATGATTTCCTTTAACAAAAAGATTACAAAAGAACACTCAATTTTTTCCAAAGTTTCTTCCAAAGGCAAATGATGATTAACTCTAAGTAATCCCTCTGTCCAACAAGAGAAGAAAAATACTTTTAGTTTTTTATACTATTTCACATCAAATCAGTTCTCACAGTTCTGTTTAATGGGAGCAAAGCTAAATAAAAGAGCCGTGTCCTCACTCATCAGTCTGTCATCGTGTTATTAAGAGCAGCTTTTGGAGTTTGGAGGAACGACGGGTTTGAACGTCTCTTCTAACTCTTTTTTTTAACATCCGTCGACCATCTAGATCTTATCTGAGAAATCTCAATTGGACACATAGAGCCTATTTCCATCAGACATGAGGTTTAAATTCAGGATATGTTTCATTTCAGGTTTCATTTTTTTTCTGGAGAATCCCTCCTGCATTTCTCAGACTGCCTTAACTGAAATTTTGCACTTTGAAATGGACTTCTGAAAGTGGAGCACAGAATTACTGATTTTCAAATGCAGAAATGAAATACAACTCGATGAAAAAAGTGATTCTTCGTGCTTCAGGTTGAGGGTGAGTTAAGACTCGCTGAAGTTGGAACATCTTGGCTCCCCGTGGACACGCTGAAGAGCTCAAGGAACTCTTAATCCTGATTGAGAAAACCTCAAAGTCTCCTAATAAGAGCAGAGACAGACAGACAGACAGACCGCTGCCTCAGGACACACTCCGACCTTTCACACATTTATTTTCCTCGAATGCAAACACACTTCACTTTTCTCCATTGGGGGTTTCAGAGAGACGGACAGAGGAAGCAGAGAGTAAAATCGGCATATGAAACTGAAGATTTCTCTGCTGTTTTCAAACGTCTCGTGTTTCTGTTTCTGCAGCTGGGCCTCGTTGTTTCAGTCAGGCAGGTCGGCAGGATTAAACCAGATTTTTTCCTGCTGTTTTCTCTGGATGAAGCTTCAGTAGACGATGCTTCTCCAGCTGTGTCAGTGCTCCAGGGCGTTTTGTTGGGAAAACAGAGAGCAGGGTTGCTTTATTTTATTCCAAATCTGACTCTCAGATTTGCAGGAAATGGAAAGTTTTTAGAGCTGTAAAACTTTTTACTTAAAAAAGTGAATATACAGTGTTGTGTGCTGTTCTTTATCACTACATCTACAAGGTTAACATCATTGAGGTATAAAGGTGAACACAGATTCTTTTCATTTCCTCACAATAACTACATTTATTCTTGTATGATAAAAGTAAACAGTGTTTGAAAATGTCTCCCTGCGTTTTTTGTCACAGCTGCTCGGGGAGGAACGTTTCCAGGACATAGAGAAGATCAAGACGATCGGCAGCACCTACATGGCCGTCTCTGGTCTGTCGCCTGAAAAACAGGTGAGATCCTCCACGTTTGATCGGACACTTTGATCAGCTCGAGTGTCTTTGAGCTGCTCGCTGTTTCAGAGGAGTCAAGGAGGAAGTTTTCATGTGGGTGTTTTTGTATCTTGCAGACCCCTTTAAATGAGGCTCCCAAAGACAAAAACAGTAAATGATCGCTTGCAAAAAATACTCCCTGTAGATAAGCGAGGGTAAGATTTGGATAAGATGCACTTATTTTGAAACTTGGAGTGATTATACGTCCCAGATCTCTTCAGCAAATATGACTAAAAGTAATTTTTAAATAAGTTACCTTCTTCTACTTTAACCATGGAGGTGTCAGGACACCATTTTATTCTAAACTTTATTATAAACTCAAAGTAATCCTGTTCACATTATTTCATTTCTTTGTGATGTGGACTGAAAATGGGAAAGTTTGCATTGGAAAAAGCTTTACTAGCTTACAAAATACATTTTTCTTTAGACACACTTTAAGTATCATTATTTTCCAAAGGTAGTCGAGTTCGAAACAGACAGAAATGGTCATAAAATATTGTTTGTGGTTACTGAAGAGCAGATTTAGTGTCTTTAAGTTGCTCCATATTGTCTTCACACTCATTTATTTCTACCGCCTGAAACATGTAGGAGAAGAGAAAAAAAGGACAAGCAAACAAATGGTAATGTTTTTGTGGTCCCTTCATTTTGTAAGATAACTGTTTTCCACGTGAAGTGAGCACAGTTTGAAAAAGGTGCAAAATGTGGACAAAAATGCATAGAAAGTTGGCAAAAATGAACAAAAATAAACCTACTGAGGGTCGAGTGATAGAAGCCAAAGATCTTAAACGCATCATTGGTTTAGTAGCTGCAGCAGAATTTCTCTCAAAGAAAATACACATACATTATCAGATCAGGAAATAATTGGATCAAAGATTAAGCAAACAAAACTAAACATTCATCTACATACTGAGCTGCCTTCATGCTAACCCTGGTTTACTGACGGAGCCTCTGATGTGGAGACGTAAATCCATCAGAAGCTGAAATACTGCTGTCACAGCGGAGGTGACGGCACCCAAACTCAATTAATCTAGCTGCAGTATGAGTAGTAGTAGTAAAAAGTCAGTGGATGCACCATAATGTACAAGTCCACTGCCTGGTTGGAAACAGTTTTCTCTGACACATCAACACACTGCATCTCTTATACGTTAAATGACACACTCCCAGTTTATCTGTCTGACGTTCGTTCAGCTGACTCCTCCTCCTGCCTCCCACAGCAATGTGAAGATAAATGGGGTCACCTGTGCGCGTTGGCCGACTTCGCCATTGCCCTCAACGAGAGCATCCAGGAGATCAACAAGCACTCGTTCAACAACTTTGAGCTGAGGATCGGTAAGAGCTCCGATTTCAGACTGTGCTTAATAATAAGCTCGTCCTATCATCACATCTTTATCCTCATTTTAATATTCCATTCTTATTCCTTTTTTTATCTCGTGATGAAGGGTTGTAAGTAACTGTAATTACTGATCGGTTCACTGAGTTTCTGGAACATTAAAAAAAACAGTCGAATAATAAAATGGCAGATACCAAAATGTGTTGATGACAGGTGGGAAGTAGTTTCTGCACTGCAGCCAGATGCAGCCAGAATATATTAAAGCGTGTTAATATTTATTGCAGCATCCAAAAGCCAACAGGTACCAGCCTGCGTCACCATGGCAACCAGAGCCAATGATCTGCCCGTCGTCTAAACGTGCAGGACATATGAATCCACCCGTAACAAAATAAAAAAGGAGAAATAAAAAGGACCAGTGTTTCAGGAAGCTGTGACAGTGTGAAACTGAAGCAGCTGAATGGAATTTAGCCATCATTTATTTTATTATTTACAGCTTTATTTTTTTTTTTACTTTGTCAAAATTTCTGCTGTGAAAAAAAGGCTTATTAAAGTCCTACTGAAGGAAATAAGTCGCCATCTTTAACCTTTTTATTTACTGCAAAGGTTTAATAGCTTTGGGGTTGATCGTTTTGTTTATCCTCTTTACAGTGGTGCATTTAGGGACTCATTTTTTAAATTTTTCTATTGACCTCAGAAGAATATCATTTTTTTCTATATTTTTTAAAATCTTTGTTGAGATTTTAAACTGTGAACTGTTGAACTGAACAGATTTGTGATGTGCAGAAACATCCAGGTGGAAGTTGGAGTGCTCATATTTAAAGGCAATTTCAATGTTTTTTTCAATGAAAATCCTTAAAAATGTCAAAGGAAGGTCGAGGATGACGAGCGTCCCATCACAGCTGATCACCTGTGTGTCTTCGGCAGGTATGGCCCACGGCTCGGTGGTGGCGGGTGTGATCGGCGCCAAGAAGCCACAGTACGACATCTGGGGGAAGACGGTGAACCTGGCCAGCCGGATGGACAGCACGGGGGTCAGCGGCAAGATCCAGGTGCCCGAGGAGACCTACCTGATCCTGAAGGAGCGCGGCTTCGCCTTCGAGTACCGCGGCGAAATCTACGTGAAGGGCATCAGCGAGCAGGAGGGCAAGATCCGAACGCACTTCCTGCTGGGCCGCGTGCAGCCCAATCCGCTCATCCTGCAGCCGCGCAAGATCACCGGCCAGTACTCGCTGGCGGCCGTGGTGCTCGGCCTGGTGCAGTCGCTCAACCGGCAGAAGCAAAAGCAGATCCTCAACGAGAACAACAACTCGGGCATCATGAAGGGCCACCACCACTACAACCGGAGGACGTTGTTAGCGCCCGGTGGCTCCGAGGGGGGAGGGGGGCATCACACCGAAGCAGCCGATAAGACTGAGCTGTCCTGAAGAGCAGACTGGAGCTTCGGTTCTGCACATTTCTCAGAGGCTGAGATGTTCTTCAGTCGAAATTATCCCAGTGGTTGAGTTAAACGTCAGTGGGTCCAGATGAAGAGCAGTGGAGTTTTTTTTAACTGAGTAACAGAAGGACAAAGGAACCCAAAAAAAAACAGCAGGTGAAGGTTTTTTCAGGAATCATAGCAGCTGTAGCATTCCAGTACTGAAACCAGACCTCCTTCTGCCAGCAATTCAAGTAAGTCTGATGTTGTACTTACTGAAAAAAACAGCTGACCTATCAGAGCTTTGTAGGCAGGGTTAATAAACAGGGACATCATGTTTCATTAGAAGAACCAGAATCCATCCAAACAAGAGCTGATAAGACTGAAACTGACAGGAATACGTTTGTCATTACTCGTCAGGCAAAAAGTAAAGGAGTTCATAATGCTCTGGTTATTGTTCTCCAAAGACGTTCATAAATGTCGCTGCAGGTTTGAGTTTTGACAAAACTCCCGGACCAACAAGAGCTTTCAGAAAAGCAGTTTCTGATAACATACACACGGCAAATGGTGGTAGCTTCCAAATTGCAGATCAATTTGTGAATCATCCAGGGCTCCAATATGCTTGTGAATCAGGCCTCCGAGAGTTAAACAAGCTTTTTGGTTCAAAACAGATAAGAACACTAACATCTTCATCCAAGATTTTAAAAGCATGCTCCCCGTCTCCTCGTAAGTTGGCTGACTGTCTGTTCCAGCCTTAAAGTTTGCAGTTGATCATCATCAGCATAATGGAGCAATTTTTTAAAAAATGTGGGCCACAGTTTAGTTTGTTAGCAACACACACACAGTGTTGGGCTGATGTACAGGTGGCAGCAAGGCAACAAGAAACAAGAAACGAAGAAGAAGACAGCTGATATTCATGGATGTAAACAATGCAAGTAAAAAAAAAAAATGACTGTTTCGCAAGAAATACAACAAGTCTGTCAAACCTCAAGGTTACACGCAACATGTTTTTGGCAGGAAACACTGAATGTAAACAGAAACTTTGTTGTTTGTTTACAAGAAATCTCCACAAGGCACCTTTAACCCCGGAGACGTATCTGCATGGTAAACCGATCTCACATTATGAGGTTCATTAGCAGGTTAGCTTAGCCGAGCTCACGCCTGCTCACCTTTCAACTTCATGAATGTCCTGAAGGAAGTCACGTCGTCTTTTCACCAAAGTGACTTTTTCTCACTTCTCCAGGTTTGACAGTTTTCCCAAAATGTGCTGTGAAAAGGTTTCTGTGGCTCCTCCCACTCGGGTTTAACTCAACCAATGAGATTATTTCTGCCTCCAGACGTGACTCTGCTTCTGATGAGGTCAAACTGAAACTCCCCTTTGTTTCCTGGAGGAGAAGGAGGAGGATGAAGAGGTGGTGGTGGTTTGTCAGGCTTTCGAACAATCCCCTTCGGACTATCTGACGTTCCTCCTGTCGTTTTCCACTTTCCCTTTTTATGTCGCCCGGCTACCGACCCACCCCCGCCCCCCAAAAACCCCAGAATCCCTGCCCCGCTCTGACCCTCGCCCGGTGTCGATGTTTCTTTTTTGTATTTCTTTTATATATGAGAACACAATAAAAGGGGTCTAATTTTTTATATAAGCTGCGTGTCTAGTTTCCTTTATTTTGTCACACTTGCATCTATAATCTAAAGGTTGTATTGAGAAAAAGCATCTGATGGTAAACTTTCATCATTTGATTGCTGTCAAATTTTGGTTCTTTTACTGTTTTTCTCACTCACAGCATATTTTGGAATAAAAATTTAAATTATAGTTATAGTTTTACTATTTAATAATTACACATAAACTTCTTCATGTAGCTTTTTAAAGGAAAATTGCAAATTCAAACAAATATGCATCTCAATGAAATAACATCCAGTGAATAAAAGTACGACATGGTGGAGCTGTAAAAATAAAATAATTCATATTAATTGCTGTGAAGTATGTGAAATATGATGCATTCAGAAAAGTCACAGCTTGATCAGAATGATGAAAAAACTGTCAGTTCACAGTCGTCAGAAGAATTTAAAAAAATATTTGTGAACGTTTGAAATCACAGAAAGGACAGCACGCTTTTATCAAGGCAGCAGGTGATTGCAGGCTTAACAAATGACTTTAATAAAAGAAAAGCTAAAGATTTGTCTGTTAATAAAAGTCTATTTAGTGTGTGTTTGTGTATTTCAGTAATGATGAATGATGAGATGAGTTCACTGACTCGTTTCACGTCATTATCAGCTGCTGTGAGGACAGGAAGCAAAAACAAGTTTAAAAGGCTAAACAGTCGAGTTACACCTTCATTTTCTTCTGGTCTTCTCCTTGATTTAAAAACCATGTTAAAGCCTGAAGCCTCTTTTAATAAAGCATTTGAAAAGAACTAGAATTAAGAAAAGAAATTTCAAAGAAAAGAAAGTTCAAACAAAGAACTTCTTCTGAGGCTGCTGAGTTTTTGTTTTTTTCACTTTGGTGATAAAATCAGAGCTGCATGTTCGACTACAGACAAAACCAGATGCTTTTATTTCCACACCAGAAAAAACGCTCGGCCTTCTTCTTCTTCTTCTTGTTCTTGAAAAGGCTCAGATGAATCACACCGTCAGGCGAGCGTGAGGAGGATGAGCTGAAAATGAAAGCGGACACCTGCTGGATCATCTCGAACCATCTGGACTCTGACTGACAGAGCTGATGGTTCATTATCAGCGTCAGACCTTATCGTCTGCACCGTTCATCTGCACTGACAAGACGCTTTATTATTTTTTTTTTTTATTTATTTAAAACTAATATATAAAACAACAACTAAACTGAAGAGATTTATCAGTGCTGCAGTTAGATCTTATGTCATAAAAAGGTGACAAAAAACTATCGATATATTAAGATACCAAGTGAACAGTTAATACTTTAAATGACTTTGGCTGCAAAACTTTATGAAACAACAAAACTGTGTTTAATTTAGCATTGAAACTGGTTTGGTTTTATGGCTGTTTGAACTTTGAATCAAGTCCTATGAAGCTTGCAAAGAAAACACGACAGCAACAGGTGAGTCAGGAGATTAACAAGTTGTAAGAGCTTTTTTTTATGAGATCTTTCTTCAGTGATTTATAATACGTCAGGCAGGATGTCTGCATGTCTTTGAAAAGGCTTATCACATTGGAAGAAATGCTCACACACTCACACAGAGTCTCCTCAGATGCCAAAAAGAAGTTTAAAAGTTTTAGTTACAGGACTGCTGTTGGACATTTCTAATTCCTGTTACTCCCACCTGTCCTGCAATCACCTCATTTCCCTCACCTGAGCTCCCCCACCTGCACCTCATCTCCTCATCAGCCCTGCAGCACAAATACCAGCCTCCCCGCTGCACTCTCTCTTGTTGTAATGGAGTTTCTTTTTGCTTTAAAGTCATCTGTACCTGTCTGCCTGCAAGCTTATTTACATGTTCACCTGGTCATTAAATCACTGAACTGTCCATATCTGCTTCAACCATCTGGATTTAGGTTGTTCTCCTGACAGAAACTTAAACAGGCTGTCAGACAAACAATCAGGTGACAAGAGGGAGGAAATGCTCAAATGTGAATCTGTGAAATCTGAATTTCAACTGAAGCATTAAATTTGATATATGCAGAGGAGAAAATAATCTATATGCTTCACTACACACCACTTAAATCAGTCAGAGAGAGGAAGACCACAAACTGAAAAAGTCTGATCTCCACTAAAAAGATGAGGAACATTTCCTCCACAGGGACCAGGGTCTAAATGAAGGTCAGGGACATTATTTTACCCTGCTCGGGGGGTAGACTTGTCAAAAGTACAGGAACTTTGGCTGAACATTTCTGATTGGTGGGGCATTCCCAGCATTTTATTTTGAAAAGTCTGCATCCTCAAACTGTATTTACGGTTTGTTTCTGTTGGACGTGGACACAGAGCAGAAGAAGGTCTATGACAGACGGAGTGACCAAGACTTAGACTTAGACTTAGACTTCACTTTATTGATCCCTTTGGGATGACTCCCTCAGGGAAATTTAGGTTTCCAGCAGCATACAGGTAGAGAAGCACACAGATGAAAAATAAAACAGTAAATACTTAAAATACAAAATATAAATATAAA
>JAKKUS010000670.1:0-31922 GCA_023238725.1 Scortum barcoo
TGTGATACATACCCACTGGCAGACTACAGAATTGGAGGAATGCATCTTGTCACATTAAAAAGATACATCCATGTTTAAAGGGTGAGACTGTAATTGATTTTATTACACAGAAACAAAAGATAAAGTCACACTGATGATATATTGATTAATATTGCTGGGTGTGAACAACAAGCAGGTCATAAGCTGTCTAAAATACATAAAGCTTTACAATGGCAATGTTTTTATCCCACTTTTTATTATTTATTTATTTGTTTTTGTTTACAAAGAAAAATCTATGTCCTGCTAACCAAAAGCGTTAACTGTGCTTGTGTCTTTTCCCCAGACTGCCATGACTGGTTTAAAGCATGCAAGACTCAGGGTGATCTTGGGGGAGAACAACACTGAAAAACTGACTCTTCCAAATGGTATACCAGACTCAATACATGAGCTTCTCAGCAAGGTAAAGGATACTTTCGGATTAAAGGACAACATAAGGTTACGAATATATGGATGAAGACTTTGGCAATGGCTACTTCAATCTCATTTCAACAACTGAACTGAAAGATTTGGGAACAATCAAGGTGATCCATCTAGAAACAATTCCACCTTCGATCAGTGCCGGTGAGACAGCATCATCTCATTTTTTCCCCTTGACTCGGGTGACAGTGGTGCTTTTGCATCCAATGATACACTCATCCTGTGTCATCTCAAACTCAACAGTGGCCAGAGGACTTTCCAGTTCCAAGATTTTCATATGATACTGAGCTCCAGCTTGAAAAGGGAAACACTGAGTATCAGGTGAGCCACAAAATGTTGGCTGTCACCTCCCTGAATGAAGTCAGATATCTTGAATAGCGTAGCAGAAGAAATTTACAAATACAAAGCTTACCCAGAAGATGCACATTTTTATGCAGTTGCAGAGGCCTTAATCAAAAAAGCATCCTTGTTTGAAAGAACCTGGCTCCTTTACTGGCTGCTATGGTTGGAAACAGAGACTGATGTACAAAATGGGGAACTATAGAACTCAGCTCAAAGTGCAGGGCTGTCCAGAGGTGTCTATAAATTCTTTAAAATCTAAAGCAACTACAGATGTTTTCCCTACCAGAAAAGTAAAAAAAGCCAAAACGAGCTGAAGCTAACTTTTATCCATCCTTCCCTGTTGGAGAGACTCAAGAAAGTCTTGAAAAAGTCAGACTTGAACTTCTCAAGGAGATCCAAAAGAGGAACAATGAAGGCGTCATTGCAGACAAAATGGCTCGCACATTTGCCTACAGGCGACAGGAAGTGGTGAACCAAGAACCATTGGTTCAGGACTTTATGGAGAGATGGTCTGCACTTTTCCGAGAGAAGGAGGTAGGAGTGTTGATGATGTTACTGATAATTTTGACTTAGTCATCCTATGTCGTGAGTGAGATTTATTATTTATTATTAAGAAGTATTAAGATGTAGCATTTTTAGTTCTGACATATGAGGATTGATATTTGGCAGTCGTGGAGAATACTTGACTGTTAAAACTGTGTGTGTGTGTGTGTGTGTGTGTGTGCACTGTTGAGAAACCTTTTGTTTCTTTTTTTCTTTTAATGCATGGTGTAGAGTATCCACTATATCTTTTTATGTTTCAGATCAATGCGGAATTCCAGAGGCTTGTGGCTCTACCCCTTGAGCAGACGTTTTTGGCCCAGCTTGACAAGTACTCGGATCAGTTTATACACATTATCCAGGCCAAAGGAGGAGCAACAACGTGAAAAAACAGCAAACATCATACAAACTTTAGACCAGGTATATATTTCACCAATGCTCACCCTCATTGAAATAGGCTATCAGAATTTAAACATTATGTAATTTAAAAACTCCTTAGGAGTGATAGTCTATGATGAATTTATGCTAATAATTAACTGGTGTTTCCTGCATCTCAAGATTTGCTCCCGTTGTGCTCTCATTTTTCCCAGAGTCCACTGCATCTAGTCACAGGTTCTGCTTTCTCAATATTCTGACAGTTTAAGTCCAATGTGAATGTGATGTTTTATATGTTACAAGAGATGGTGTGTTGCTGTACCTTGAATATGACATTTTGTTGCTTCCAACTTTCCAAGTTTAAATGTTAAATGTCCACTTGTTCTCACTACGGAACAACTGTCCTTAACCTGTATATTTATTCATGTTATGATCATAAAATGTCTATCTACTGCACATGACTGGTAATGATAGCTGGTTTAGGACAAGTGTTGAAGACCAAATCTTAAATACCCTGTGGACACATTGACTGGTTAGAGTGGTATCCACCTGTGTTAAGGAGTCACAATGGAGCCAGAATGTGATGCGGCCTCTTACTGTGAACACTATGCGGAAGAGTTAAGGATACATTTATTAGGAGATTTGGAAAATAGTAATGATGATAATGTTGTTCCAGGCTGATGACATCCATCTTCAGAGGGAGTGTGTCCTGAACGCTCTCATTATCTTCCTGGGAGAAGATGCAGATGACCTTATTAGGGAATATGTTGTCAGTTTCAACATGCATGAGCTCATCTTTTCAAATAAACAGTAGATTGGTTATTAGTATGTTATTTATTTAACATTTAACTGCCATTTAACAGCCATGCTGATTGTCTAACATCACAACATTATCTGAGAAACTGTGAAAGTATTATATATTAATATCAAATATGAGGATGTGCCAGAAGTCCAAGTGAGGGTAGCAAGAGACGTTAGTGGGATTGCACACTTGCGTAATTTAACATTTAAACCATGTCTAACAATAGGTTTTAAACATTAGAAAAAATCATCAGGCTATATAAATGTCTTGCCCTTCATCATGACTCCTTGCATCCTAATACTTTGATTTGTCTCATCATGATGTTGTATTTCTCTCTCAGTCTACACACACACAAGGCATTTATTTCAGGTAATTGTTTTGAAAAGTGACTTCTTGTTTGTGCTGTGTACTCTACTTTAGGACAACAGTGTGCAGAGGATGTCCAGAGGGACCTGGAGAAACTTACCACGGCAGTGTTTGTTATTCGTAAGGAGGGAGAAGGACTGCAAGAGAGCTCCAGCAGACATTGGCATTGTCATAGAGGGAATAGAGGGAGTGGAGACCTGACTTCAGTTGCCTCATCTTCTAGCTTGTGCTTCTATTTCTGGTGTTACATACTCAACCTAGCTTATCCAAAGCCTCTACGTTTCACATTTGAAGTGTTCCAGAAGGTGTTCATGCAGCTTGATTCCACACAAGATGTCCTACAAAGTTCAGACTTCAGCTTGTATGGTAGACTTCACAATTTACAGTAAGGACTATAATGGTCCCCTGGCCCAAAGACTTCTGAGATCTTCTAAGATCTGGCCCAATATAAAAAATGTTTCCCTCAAATTGAGAGATTTTGCTTTTCAGGTTTTTGAAACAAAAAGTTACATAGCACTTGACTCTTGAGCATGAGCAGTTACTGGTTAGAGCTCAAAAATATATTCCACCATGCTGTTTGCTTTACAGAAAATGTATCTTAAAAACAGTTGTGAACATTGAATGAAACAATACCTTTGTGTGCCTTGTATGTTGAAGGCCATATTTGCCCAAAGTGATAGTGGGTTGGTAAAAGTTCATAAACAGATGCCAGGTTAGACAGCTTGTTAAATGTTGGATTGCTTTCAGATTTAGCTGGCTTAATAAGGCATTATATTGCTTGTTTCATTAATTAATTGTTCATGATCAACTGCTTTGATAAGTGGTTGAGAATTGCTTCTGTTAATTTTGGGCTGTTGCTGACACACTGGTGTCATCACTCTGTGCAGATAAATATAGACAATCAGTATTGGATCTGTGATTAGCCCTATTTCATAGTGGCAAATGCATAAAACAAGAGCAACTCAGCTCTTACTGTTGATTTGATGCTGTGTTCAATTATGTTCAAAAATATGTTCCGCTCAATCTTATGGAAGACGGATAAGAAAATGCTGACATTTGGTTACGCATTGTTGGGCTGATTGTTTACTTTTTGGTACAAATGTTGCTCCCAACTGCAAAGTTAATAGAGAGTAGCAAAAGGCAGTTTTGTGTCTGTGATACTTAATTTCAGTCAACTTCAGTTTTTTGTAATCATCAAGACAGTATTTTTAATATAATTTACAAACTATCTTTATGCATGGCTGTTACAACAAACGTTACAATCTTTGAAGCCATGATTTTAGGTTGTAAATGTGTAGAATTTACTTTTGAATGAGGCAAATACTTAAGTTGGATAAACTGACTTTCTTTACAATTGAGTTGAAGCAATGCAGACTTTTCATTTGAAAAAAATTAAATATTTATGTATATCTGATCTGATTCAGTAGAGTTAATATAACTTATTAAAATTAAGTTGGATAAACTCTATTCAATTGCTTGTTACCAACTGAAGCAGTTGGCATTTAAGTTGGTCCAACAATTCTCTTTGTTTAAACAGAAATTGGACATCAGTAGGAGGGGTCGTGATTTACCTGCGGTGGGAAATACATGAGTGGTCGGTCACATAGTCCCCCCCATGCAAACACTATTGGTCATAAACACATTCGGCCTTTGTTTGTCGTTTATTTACTATAAGACAAATGGCTGTCTCGTTAACTCTGGAGTGATTAGCATGCATCTTGTGACTAAGTGGAAATACACGTATAGTCGGGTCATGCCTGTAGGGTGGGGGTTTACTATGAGACAAATGCATCCGCCGGATCACATTCATCTGAAGTATAGCGCGTCACTCGCAAGGACTCCGCAGATTCAGGCTACTGCAGCGCAACTTCAAAATCTACTTCTACTATAAGGACTTTTACCATTCTAAAGTTAAATTCATTCATTCAGTTTAACCACAGAAAAAAAAGCAGCAGATAACAACGCCAAATCAGTCGTTTCTTTGTTAATCGAAGGCGCACACATTCATTAGATAAATGAAACAATCCTATCTTTCAATTCATTCAGTTTAATTCGTTCATAAAAAGTCATTCGTTCAAATTTACATCGCGCTTACATTAAATAAAAACTGGCAACATTGCGCAGCCACACAAACACACACAGCAGCAGATAAATTCATTTATTCGGTTTAACCGCAGAAAAAAAGCAGCAGATAACAACGCCAAAACAGTCGTTTCTTTGTTAAGGAAGGCAACACATCATTAGATAAATTAAAAATCTCCTACTACATTTCAATTCATTCAGTTTAATTTGTTCATAAAAAGTCATTCGTTCATAAAACTCTTATATTGCGCTTACAGATTAAATAAAAAAAAAAAAAAACATGTACTAAATTTATAGCGCACTACATTGCGATTCAGTGTAGCCACACACACACACACACACACACACACACATTCATCATCTATCTTTCTCTTACTATAAGACATCGATGCGACAATGATGGGAAATACACGTGTAGTCGGGTCACACAGTTTGTTTATGTCTTTTATTACCTCCGGTGGAAGTAATAAAAAAAAAATGTAAATGTGTGGGGGCCGGTCAAGTGAGGGGCCGGAAGTGGGGGGCGGAAGTGTGCACGCGCGTGCATGTGTACATGCACGCGCAAAGGTGCCATATATATATATACTACTGTTAACCTTTTGAATTTCTCTCTGCAATATTATCTCAAATGAACATGTGTGTTGCTCATCCAGTCAGCAGTCTCCACAATGTCACTCTGTAAAATAATCATGTCCCCATAATGTGTGAACATATGTGTCCCCACAATGATCAGCAACACAACAGCTGTGTTCACAAACACAATAAGGACAAAGAAATGAACCTACAGACTGTGTTAACACGCAACGCTTTATTGACATTCTTGAGTTTAATTACGTTAAGTTTTTTTTTTTTTTTTAGACACTAGCATGGAAGCCACTGCAATACAACTGGAAAGTAAATGAAATAAATAAATCAGTTTATTAAACATTTAAAATGTCTTTCTGTAGTGAATCCTGAACCTGCCTGAACTGTAGTTCAGAAGTTTGAACATTTCTTTGTTTTATACAGTTTTCACATGTAAACTAGAAATGAACTGCAGCCACTACAAAGTCCTCTTAGACACCGATACACAAATATTACTGTCATCATTAGAGATATGCTAATACAAGGCATTACATGATTCATTCAAGATGCTCAATTTTCCTTCTAGTCAAGAAAAACCACCATCAAAACATGATGTGAGTTTTATATCAGTAGTTGCAAACTGCTGGTAAAATAAGACAACAAAATTCAGAGAGAATAAAAATGATTGGTTGGCCTAGAGACAACAAACTAGTCACAAAGTAAAAGTCACATTTCCATCATGGTCTGTGGTGTAAAGAGAGCAGGCGTCCAGATGACTAAGTGACTGAATACACAACAAACAAAAATGTTATATCAGTAAATTACACTCAAATCAAAAATCAAAAATAAAAGTCAAGCTTAAAGAAATATATATAATGATATAAAAAAAAAACCAAAGAGCTTAAACATCCAAGTTTCATATAAGTCATAACATAGCCTCTTTTAAATGACGGCAGTACAAAGACAATTATTATTGATTGTTGATTATTAATTATTGCAATTCAAAAGTCAGAAACTCCTACTCCAGTGCTGGTTCCACCTTCACCATGAAAGTTGTTTTTGAGATACTCAGAAGCTCTGCTTTGATGAATATTGTTCACCACGCTGAGTTTTATTTGTGTGGCTCAAGTCCTTGAAAGAAACCACCAAAGCTGTTTGCCAACATTTGTCACTGGGTTCAAGCACAACTTGAACATGTTTTCTGTTTTGTTTCGACCATACACTGAGTATAAAAGTTTCTTAAATAATCAAATTTGAAATCGAACCCTGTTAGTATAGTTTTTAGTCAGTATATTTGAAGCTATAGCAATTCAATGTATTTACAGTAACAACAGCTAGTGAAGCTGCTGACATTCAACATCACTGTTTAAAACAAACTAAGGACAATTGGCGAAACAAACTCAACTAAGTATTTTATTACTGAAGGGCTGTTCTCAGCTGCCTGTCTGGCCAGCTTTTCCAGCGTTTCCTTCAGTTTTCTTATTTCCTCTTCTTTTTCTCTTTCACAAGCTTCCCTTAACTTCTTCTTCTTCTTTTCAGTCTTTTCTGCCCTCATTTTGTGTTCATACTTTTCCTCTATTTCCTTCCTCAGACTCTCCAGCTCTTTTTGGTTTTGCTCTTCTTTCTCTCTCAGGATTCGTTGTTTTTCCTCTTCAATCGCCCTCTCTGCCTTCTGGAACATTTCGGTGGTGTAATGGCTTCCTCCGTTCTTCTCTTGTTATATTTCTGATCTTGTTGAGCAGCTCTCTGACCTGAGAACGATCTTTCACCTCATTATTGAAGACGTGATATTGGTTTTCACATTTGGTCACAAGTTCCTGCAGTTCTTTACTTTCCTCCAAGAACTCTTCAAATGGTTTCCCTTTGAGCAGGTCACCATAGGGTAAAGAGCACCATGCTGTATTTGTCTGCTTCATCTCCAAAGATTTCCTGAATTTTCTCCTCCGTCTCCGCTAGCTCCACTGCCGCGTCTGGGATGTTGTTATCCAGCCAGGTCTCTGTAACAATCGCCACACAGCTGTCGATCTTTGCAGAGACGATCCTCAGCTTCATCTCGTCCATTTTGTTGACCTGCTGTTTGTGAGGAAGAGACTGGGAAGAGCCAGTCTGTGCATGGGTTAGCTTGTAGCCTTAACACGCAGGCCGCCCCTCTTGCCCCGCTTTTGTTTACGATGCCTCCTCTGCCTCCTTAGCAACAGGGGGATCGTGAAAGCCTCGGTGGTCCGCTGAATCTCCGGTGGCACAGAATCCAGCCCCAGAAACGCTTTCGCAGGTGCGCACTCTCCCCAATCTCCAACAGTCCAGCCCCACCACACACAACTGCTGCTGCAGGCGACCGAAAGATCACCAAAAGTTGTGAGTCCTCACAATGTCACTGTATAAACATATTTATGTCCCCACAATGTCACTGTCACATTTGTGTTACCCCACAACATGAGTAACAACACAACATCTGTGTTCACAAACACACACTGAGGACAAATAAATGAACCTGCAGACTGTGTTACAACATTTTATTGACAATCTTGAGTTTAATTACATGAAAGTACATCCTGTTAATGCAGTTTGGTTCTGACCCACCAACATGTTTCTGTTCAAAGGATTTCTCATTTTTAGACAACAACTTGGAAGAGACCGTGATACAACTGGAAGGTAAATGAAAGAAATTCATTAGTTTCTTAAATATTTAAAAATGTCTTTATTTAATGAAGCCTGAACCTGCCTGAACTATAGTTCAGAGGTTTCAACATTTCTTTGTTTACACAGTTATCACATGTGAACTAGAAATGAACTGCAGCCACTACAACGTCCTCTTAGACACTGATACACAAATATTACTGTTATCATCATTAGAGATATGCTAATACAAGACATTACATGATTCATTCAAGATGCTTAATTTTCCCAGAGAGTCAACAAACCACCAGCAAAAACATGGCGTGAGTTTTATATCACTAGTTGCAAACTGCTGGTAAAGACAGATGCAGAAATTTGGAAAGAATTAAAACGACTGGTTTGCCTACATGTTGGCCTAAAGACAACAAACCAGTCACAAAGTAAAAGACACATTTCCATCATGGTCTGTGGTGTAAAGAGAGCAGGCGTCCAGGTGACTAAGTGACTGAATACACAACAAAGCAACATGTTAAATCAGTAAATTACTCTCCAATCAAATATTAAGTCAAACTGAAAGAAATATATATAATGATATAAAACAAAAACGATGAGCTTAAACATCCAGGTTTTATATAAGTCATAAAATAGCCTCTTTTAAATGATGGCAGTATTTTTAACATAGAAAGAACTATTATTGATAACTGATTATTACCATACACCATAAAGATAGAATTCTTATTGGCATCAGATTTCTGTAAGTGGCTCCGACCGGTTTTAAATCTTAACTACAATGTTCTGATTAACTATCTGTCTGCCAGATTCCTCTTACGCACGAAGACGATGTAACCCTGAAACCATACTACGAGACCTCACACCCCTTCCCTTCACTTCCCCACCTTTCCTTTGTTTGTATCCCATTATAAATATCTGTGCTTTTTCTGTTATCACTTGTGAGTCCTCATCCAGCTGAGCACACACTCGGTTGTCTGACAGCTCACCTTCTTGCAAGAATACATTAAAATATAAAAGACACTCTGGTCAGGATCAATTCTCCTTTATTTCCAGTAAAAAATATATTTTTTCCACAACAAACTCCAAGTCTTGGGTTCCACCTTCACCATGAAAGTTGTTTTTAAAATAATCAGGTCTGTTGTGATGAATATTGTTTATCACTCTGAGTTTTATTTGTGTGGCTCGAGTCCTTCAAAGAAACCACCAAAGCTGTATACCAACATTTGTCACTGGGTTCAAACACAACTTTTCTGTTTTGTTTCGACCATACACTGACTGTAAAGTTTCTTAAATAATCAAATTTGAAATCGAACCCTGTTAGTATAGTTTTTAGTCAGTATATTTGAAGCTATAGCAATTCAACGTATTTACAGTCACAACAGCTAGTGAAGCTGCTGATGTTCAGCATCACTATTTAAGATTTAGGTCTTTTAAAAAATAAACTAAGGACAATTGGCAAAACAAACTCAACTAAGTATTTTATTACTGAAGGGCTGTTCTCAGCTGCCTGTCTGGCCAGATTTTCCAGTATTTTCTTTAGTTTTCTTATTTCCACTTTTATTTCTCTTTCACAAGCTTCACTTAATTTTGTCTTCTCTTTTTCAGTCTTTGCTGCCCTCATTTGTTGTTCATACTTTTCCTCTATTTCCTTCCTCAGACTCTCCAGCTCTTTGCGGTGTTTGCTCTTCTTTCTCTCTTCAGGATTCGTTGTTTTTCCTCTTCAATCGCCCTCTTCTGCCTTCTGGAACATTTCGGTGGTGTAATGGTTTCCTCCGTTCTTCTCTGTTATATTTCTGATCTTGTTGAGCAGCTCTCTGACCTGAGAACGATCTTTCTCCTCATTATTGAAGACGTGATATTGGTTTTCACATTTGGTCACAAGTTCCTGCAGTTCTTTACTTTCTGCCAAGAACTCTTCGATTGTTTTCCCTTTGAGCAGGTCTCCATGGGTAAAGAGCACCATGCTGTATTTGTCTGCTTCATCTCCAAAGATTTCCTGAATCTTCTGCACCGTCTTCTTTTCTTCCTCTGTGTATCTGTCCAGTTTGATGATGATCAAGAAGATATGTGGTCCAGGAGAAGCATAAGAAATGCTCTGAGCAATGTCTTTACCTGTTTTCTCTTCATCATTCCTGGTGTCAAACAGACCAGGAGTGTCGATGACAGCGACCTTTTATCCACTTTATCCCTTTATCCACTTTACCAAAGGCCTTTTGACAGAGAGTAGTCAGAGATTTAGGGGAGAACTCTGATTTAAATTCTTGTTTTCCCAGGATGCAAGGTGCTCGTCTCCTGGCTCGTGAAAAAACGAGTTTGGCTGGCTGTTTTAACTTCGTTAACATATTAGAAGTATACAACACGTAGTGAGAATAATACAATGACCATGTACTCACCTATACACCCCTCAACAAGCAACTGTAGTAATAACTATTACAGGAGGTTATACTATCCCATAATAACAACACCAGAGGCCAAAATTGTCTGGTTCTGAACCGGCACTGCACTCCTAAATTATCATGCAGCATAGATTCTTTTAAATGTATGAAATAAATTACACTTTACTGACCACCAACAATTAAATGTTTTGGTTATTATAAACCCATTAATATGTACTTCATTTTACTTAACACAAACAATTACACCTTATTGTATTACTTAATGTATTATAAGCTCCATCATTCAAACTCTAGTTTAGAGCATCCATAAGACATTTGAACTTATATTTTATTATAAGTCACATGTATGATTTTTTGTTACTGTTATATAGTGCATCAGAAAGCATTATGACTGAGTTATAATTTACTATGGAAACCTTCATAAAGCACTATAGATGTGGTCTTCATAGGAAATGTTACCAGAATTTATTATAAATCTGTGACCCAATTCCATAAAAAACTCTTAACCTGACTTTTATAAACCGTCTCATTTTGAACAACTGGATGTGTAACTACATCAGCTCCATAAGTTGGCACCAGTGTCAGACATTTTGACTTCCAGGCACTTTGAACACACCCTGGTCCAGGTATTATAGCTTTACTGAGCACACAGCATTATTATCTGTAAAGTATTACGGCACACACTCATCAATGATACTGTACAAATTCTGTTGGTCTGCCCTTATAAAGTCATGGATCTTATTTTTGCTCTTAAATATTATTTCAACAAAAATGGATTCTTAAATATGAGACGTGTCAAATACAGTTTCAGCTCTGTTACAAAAAACTTTCAACTTGTTTGTTTTTCTTAGTTTGAAACAGTATACTCAGTTTATAAATTAGGTTTTTGTTGGCATATTATCAATGAAAAGTGAACAATAAAAAAAAATAAAAAAAGAAGAAATCTGACCTGGTTCACCAAGAGATGAAGGTTATTATAAATATGGTTGGATATGTACTTACAAAATCTGGAAAGTGTGTTCCACATGTTTGTGTTGTAGAGTTCAGATCTGCTGCTTCAAAGTGAAGTAAAAACAGAGGTAAGCGTCGGTGTGAAACACTGCTTCTTATAGGAAAGCTTCATGCAACAAACCACACCCATAAAACGCGATGAAGACTAAATATGTTGATGTGTTTAGTTCATTTGATTTTGTCTTTGAGACTATTTTCTATCATTTGTATTAAATTTGATCCTGCTTTAATAAATAAAACAAGAGTAGTTTAACCTTTTGCTTTATGTATTCAGACTCCTTCACTTTTTCTAGTCAGTCAAGTCACTTTTATCTAGATAGCCCAATATTACAAATGACAATGTGTACAGCATATGACACCGTCTATCTTCAGTGGTGAAGGAAGTCTTCAGATCCTTTAGTTGAATAAAAGTACTAAAACCACACTGTAAAAATACTCTTTTACATAAAAGATCCTGAATTGAAAATGTTACATCAGTAAATGATCAGTCATCAGTGAAAGGACAGAACTATAGTCGGTGTACACCCAACTAAAAAAATGAAAACTATTTTCAGACACCTCAATTAACAAAATACAAATGTCATCATTACATTTAATGGACAGTTTACATTCAGACTGCGCCTTCAGCAGTCAGCTCCTGCTTTCTGAATTTGCTGTGTGATATCTGCTGTAAGTCAGTGTGGATCTGATCCAGTCAGAACCAACAGTGTTTGGTGTTTTTCTTCCAGATTTGGTATAATCATGTTAGAGCTGAACTTCTTTTTTTTTCACTTTCATGTGTTGTTTTTAATTTGGCTCTTAAATGATTGACAGTTATGATCCACACCCTTGATTGTCCCTTTTTATTTCTGTGATCCTCCAAAACTTGAATATCCAGTCCTCCTGCACTTTCAAGGATTCTTCTTTTAACTATGAACTATCAACACACCCTGTTCATCTCTCCTGTCAGCATTTAGAAGAAATGCCACCAGTTCCTCTAAACTTTCCAACATGCAGTGTGCACATATAGCAAGGGATTTGATATCAGTGTTGTATTAATATAGACTTGAAGAATCAGAAATTATCCTTTATTGAGCAATCACAACTCCTTACACATTCAACTTCTAAAAGAGTTCACAAAAGTATTTTTCAGTTGATATGACATTTATTTTACAATTAGGCAGTTATTAGGATGTCCCACAGAAATGGATTTTGTGCTTTCTGGTTCCAGTCATGTACAATGAGCTCAGGGGCAAAGTGTGCACAGGTATGAACATTATTATAGGCCTGTGACATAGCTGCTACATAGTTTCTTTGCTTTGTCAGATTGTTTTATTTATTGATTACTGTCGGGGCACTGTGTGGACACTACATACCCTTTTTAATAATCAACACTTGGTGTTATTATTGTTTAATTGTTTCTCATAAATTTATTGTATTTTTTAATTACAACTTCCTCACATTGGACCACATGTGAATGAATGAAGGTAAATGATATAAATAAATCCAGATGTATATGTCACAAATTTGGGTCCACATACATATTGATTCATGTATAACTATATTAACAATAATAATAATAATAATATCTGTATTCAATAATAATTCTGATTTATTTATTTATTTTTTTTTTTTTTTTTTGTAATTACAGAGAAAGTACTGGAAAATAAAGCAACCCTGTTATAAAATCCCTCAGTGTGATAGATGACAGACTGTTGTTGTTGTTGCTGATCACGTCGTTTGAAGAAGAGTTGCTCTTCACTTTTTCCTTACATGTCACACTAATGCATGAATGTCACACTCATCAAACATTAACAAAGGTCAAACCATATTTACTGATGTCTTTCCCACATATTTAAATGCAGATGTGACATTAGTCACTTGTTTGAAAATCCATTATTTTCCCATTTTCCCATTATTTTTGTGCATGGACGCTCATTCTTTTTTTCCCATTTATTTTACCTCATTGTCATTTTTGGATATTGTGTGGGAATCCTTATAAAACAGCTACATTTAAAACATAATGTAGTCTGTAAAACACCTGAAATTTTGAAAATCTGAAACCATTATATCACTTCAATTATGACAGGAGGCAAAGACTGGTAAGACTTTTATTTCTTAAGACATAATAGAACTTTGACAAAGTGTTTTCTGGAACAAGCTAGATAGATTATTGTCTTTATTTTTTCAGTTTTATTTGAGCTGATCCTCTTAAGAAGAAAGAAAGCACAGAACATTGTACCTCCTCAAACCAATTTGGTCACTCAAATGCACAGTAGTCAGTGATTATGTTCCTATACAAATGTCTTCCCACAAATTAATATAGCAAACAAGTAAAATAACATAGAATAAGAATATTGCACCAAAACAATGGCCAGGAACAGTACAAAAGTACACAAATATAAAATATTAAAATGAATAAATAATTTCATAATGTGAGAAGCATTTCTGGTTGTGATGACCCTAAAGAGATTTATAAGCTGAATCTGCAGCTTCTCTCAGCTTTACAGAGCTTCATAATGAGTTTCAGCTCATCTTTTAGCAGTCTGATCCCACACCTTTACAATTTATGTTCATTATCACTCTCAAAGTGTCATTTCTGGCTGCAACCACAAGATTTTGGAGTGTTTTTGTGGGAATTTGTGCCCATTGATTCTGTAGAGCATTCACTATCAGACACTGATGTTGAACAGGTGTGACAAATACTTTTGTCCATACAGTGTATATTCCCATAAATTAATATAGCAATGAGCAAAATAACAAAGAACATTACACTAAAATAAATGCCAGGAACAGTCCAAAAGTACAAATCATCACTCTCTTAGTGTTGTTTTTGGCAGCAAAGATTTCTAAAGACTACCTGCTCTGCAGCGAATAACAAACAGATCAGACAACTATATACGAATACGTTTTTGAGAGCACTGACAAACAATTCTGTCAGATCTGAAAATGGTGAAATGGTGAAATGTGCTGTGATGTTTTCATAAATTCTTTATAGTTTATTACATTTGTGATTAGATGATATTTCATGAACTTGGATCTGCACATTTGTCTATGTTGACCTCTGAAAGAAAATACAATGCATCCTCCGACCATCAGGGGTCTGTTATACTGGCATAAGCGGTGTGTAAAAGGAAAAGGACCCAGGACAGAGATTTGAGGGGCCAGGCACCCAGGAAAAGAGATCTGAAGTTTGGGGTACCCAAGGTAAGAGACAAAAGGGGCTACTGTCAGATCTTCTTGTGCTTTCTTTGTTTCTTTAATTTCCTTCTCAAGTCTCTCCCGTTCTTTGCGCATTCGATCTTTTTCTTCCCTCAGAATTTTATATTTTTTGTCTTTGATCACCCTCTCTGCTCTCTGAAACATTTCCTTGGTGTAATGGTTACCCCCATTTGCCTCTATGATATTCCTGATCTTGCTGAGCAGCTCTCTGACCTGAGAATAATCTTTCTCCTCATTATTGAAGATGTAGAATTGTTTGTTGCATTTGGTCACAAGTTCCTGTAGTTCTTCGCTGTCCTGCAAAAACTCCTCAATAGGTTTCCCTTTGAGCAGGTCACCATGGGTAAAGAGCACCATGCTGTATTTGTCTGCTTCATCTCCAAAGGTCTGCTGAATCTTCTGCACCGTCTTCTTTTCTTCCTCTGTGTATCTGTCCAGTTTGATGATGATCAAGAAGATATGTGGTCCAGGAGAAGCATAAGAAATGCTCTGGGCAATGTCTTTAACTGTTTGCTCTTCATCAATCCTGGTGTCAAACAGACCAGGAGTGTCGATAACAGCAACCTTTTGTCCATCCACCTCACCAAAGGCTTTTTTACAGACTGCAGTCAGAGATTTAGGGGAGAACTCTGATTTAAATGGTTGTTTTCCCAGGATGGTGTTTCCTGTGGCGCTCTTCCCAGCTCCAGTCTTCCCCACCATCACAATCCTGATCTCCTCTTTATTGTAGTAGGTTGGGGTAGGTTCAGACCTAAAGACTGAAAAATAAGAATGAACAATTCAAGCTGCTGTTTTTATAAAGTTTAGTACAATCAGAGAAGATTTTTAAGGAGCTCTAAAGCATCTAGTAACGCTAGGACCAATAAAGTTATTCAAGCACGTTATCTCTGTATTGTATTGAAAAGAGTTTACACTTTTGAAGAAAGATGAATAAACAGAAGAAGAGCAACAAAGAAATGTGAGTTAAACAGAAAGACTTAAATCAAGTGATCCTGCTTGGAGGGGCTTTGGAGGCAGAGAGAGTTGGACTCTTTTCAAACTAAGTCCCGTCTCTTCTGAATCCTACCAGCTGTGGCTTCAATTATCATTTAGTTACGACATTGGTTCACATCTTGAGGCGAAGATTTTATTTTATTGGAGTAAATCAGCCCAGTGTCTCTTGGATTAACATTCATGTTGGACAATTCTCCTTTATAGTGTCTCCTTTAAGTCAGCTAGAAAACAAGGCTGTGAACAATAATAATAATAACATTTTAGTTGACTAGCCCTAACCAAACCATGCTTGCATGCACAGATGTTGTACAAATGGATAGAACTTGCTTTTCCGGAACATCCCACAGATGCTTGATCAGATTGAGATTTGAGGGAATTAGCAGACCATGTTAACACCTTGAAATCTTTCCTGTTGAAAGAGGCCACTTCCATCAAGGGATCATTGCCAAGAAGGGATGTGCTTGGTTTACAACACTGTTTGGGTAGTTGCTCTGTGTCCCAGTAACAGCCATATTAATGCCAGGACCAGAGGTTTCCCAGCACAACACTGACCAAATCATCACACTCCCTCCACCAGCCCATAGTGCAATAGGATTAAACGGGCTGGCTTTCACTCCCCACATGCATCAGAGAATCTTGGCCTCCACAACTGTGCCGCTGGATCATCAGTTTTCCTTCATGGGTCTACTTTTGCTGGGTGCTAACCACTGCACACCAGTAGCGTCCTAAAGACGTGTTGTTTTGCAGATGCTGTGATACAGTCATCTATCCATCACATGTCGCTCAGATTCTTATGCATGCCCATTTTCCCTACTTCCAACACATCAACTGCAAGAACTGACCATGTGTGACTTTTATGCTACTTAACCTGTCAGTAGTTTACATGTTGTGGCTGATTAGTGCAGTTAAAGGAAATAAAATATTGCATGTCAATTTTTCTACACAGCTGCAATTGTAGGAAAATGTGGAGTGGGTGTGTGGATGAGGAGATGCCATATACCAGCTCTGTAAATCTGTCCTGGCTGTTGATCAAGATAAATCCAGTTACACTCTCCCAGTTTGTTCCCCGAAAGCACATTATGCCAACACAGAAGTGGAAACGATAAAGGTGGAATGTGGAGAAAAGAGTTTGCTGAACACTTGGAGAGTTCATGTACTTACCAGGCGTTGTTTCTTCGGCATCGCTGGCCATGTTTGTGTTCTAGAAGACGAAGCAGTTGTGTTGTCAAAGTATGTTCAACCACACCTCTGAATATAGAAACTTCATTCACCAAACCACGCCCATATCAAGGCTGACAACAAAGCACAGTGACAAGGTGAGAATAGTTTAACCTTCTGTAGGTTCTTTTTTTAGGCCTCAAAGCCAAAGTCAAAGAAAATTTATATTTTCATAATGTATAGTCAACACTCTCTTAATATATGATTTATGGAGTCAGTGTGTACCGTGTACAAAAGTAAAACCATTTTGGTGCTACATATATTAGTATGAACTGTATAAAAATGACTCCAGAGACACTTGAATAGATTAGAATTTCAGTTTATTGTCCGTCTGTTTTCAGGTACTTTTTTCAAGTTAAATACTCTACTGTTACTCTATATTGATATTGTCATTTTTGTATCTGTACTAAAGAGCCTAACTATTTTAATATTAAGAGGTTAAAATGTTGAGCTTCTTGTGGTGCTGGATGAAAGGTCGATGAATTGCCAAATTAATAAGGATTCATCCTGTGGTCACCATGAACTTGTGTACCAGATTTCATCCATCTAATGAATGAGTCAATAGTTTCATCTTTGTGCCTTTGAAAATGACTAGCTAGACTTTCACACAGACCACCTGGGAGCTGATATGCAAAATAATAACAGACAAAGAAGTGTTGATGAATTTTTAAAAAACATTTTTGTAGTAGTAGTAGTAGTAGTAGTGTACATATTTGTAGTGTAGTGTAGTGTACATTTTTTTTTTCGCAGAATGATTACAAACAATCCTTGTCATTTCTGACTAAAACATTTATACACAATTATTTTCCCCCCCAACTTTTATCTTGAACACATTGAAAATATCTTGTCTATTTATATAAACATGCATAAATGAAATGCTTTCTACTATTGTTATACATCAACAGTTATGCTGTATTTGATTTTAGACTAGTCACCTCAAGTCTAAAATGGAAAGAAAACTAAAGCTGATCACTTACTGTATGTTCAGACAGAAAGGGTGGCATGATTGCATACAAAGCCAAAGTAGTCGACGACATTATATGCCAATTTGCCCAGGGAATGCTACACGTTAAGAAAATAATTTGCTCCTATATTAGGGCTTTATGAAGCTGCTTCTTGAATGCAAAGTGATAATGATATCTAAACATGAGAGAAACTGAACAGAAGTTGAAAAAGAATCAGAGGTTCTGTGAGTGCAGAGAGAAGTAAGTCATAGGCTGAGCTGAACACCAATATAAGACTTCCTACTCCCACACATACAGTCAGTGTGACTGCAAATGAGTGAGAAAAAGTGAAACTTTGCTTCACTTTACATCTGAATAAGTAAAAACAAAAAAAATCTTATGGTCATTGATTTCTTTAAAGGTTCTGGTCTACCTGGGCTCACAGATCTCAGCTGTTGTCCCAACCAAATTCCAGCTCTGTGAATTAGTTGGGACTACAAACTGATGTGTGATCTCAGGTACACTCATACTCTGGAATAAGTCATGAATCTGTCTGGGTGATTAGAATAAAACTGTTCTTCACTCATTTATAATGCTTTTCTGTTCTCCTCAGATAATAAAAGACATGTGTTTGGATGCAGTGTGAGTTCACTAAAACATATAGACAAAGAGAGCTGAGGAGCTTTAACCTCCACTACATCCCTGGTTAGCAGGATGAAGGCGCCCTCTTGTGTTGAGCATCAGTTTTCACATTTCACTTGTTGACCTGCTGTGATGTTCACTGCAGGAAGACGTGTAAAAACTTCACTGAGCCTTTGGCAGCTTCAGACAACATCAGTAAAGAGAGATTTAAAGAGATGTAATATCACACCATGTCACTTTGTTCACAGGAGTCACACCCTGCTATGTAAAAGACTGGCCGACGGTTCTGCAGCATTCGAGCTGTTCCGAACCACCAGGCTCAGGGAAGCTTCATACCGCAGGACATAAGACTCTTAAACTCCGTCCACAGTACCACCACTTCTTAATAACCCACCACTTCTGCTGTGTATATTCTCTATTGTGTATATATCTATTGTATATATGTTACTTATAATAACTACTTACATTTACAGTTTATATTTTATTGTATAACTTATATTTTAAGGTCTTTACTTATTTTATTACTCTAGTTTATTATTTATGTTTAAATTTTATTTTATTTGTTATTTTATTTTCTAAATTATCTTTTTTACTTTTCTTGTTGACAGCCTCTTGCTGTTAATATTCTTTAGCATTGTTAGGAGAGCCTGGGACTTTAAGAATTTCATTACCAATGATTGCTGATGTAATTGTTGTGTAATGACAATAAATTCTTGAATCTTGAATCTTGGACTCTGTGGAGGAGAGTCATGGTTTCAGAGATGCTGTAGAAGGACAGAATACCTGCTCTGTGATCCAGGTACACTCCGACTCTGGAGGACCGAGGACCTGAGACGGGAGTTTGGACTTTGTTGTGCAAAAATTTGTAAATGTTGTTGTCACATCTTAATGCCCAAGATTTGTCATTTTGTCCAAATCCACATTCAGTCGAGTTCCCTGCTCTGCTGATATTCTTGTATGCGACTGCTACATAAACTCCATCACCTCTCCACTCCACCTCCCAGTAACAACGTCCAGTCAGACTCTCTCTACTCAGGACCTGCCACAGATCAGTGAATCTGTCTGGGTGACTAGAATAAGACTGTTGTTTTGTTACTGTTGCTTTTCTGTTCCCCTCAGATAATAACAACTCTTTGTGTGCTGTGTTTGGATCCAGTGTGAGTTCACGTGAATATTTGAAGCAACTCAGCTCTGGTCTTGGGCTCTGGTTGTGACAGTAAAACATCCACTTCAGTCACTGTCAGTGAGATGTTTGTCCACTTCTCTGTCAGAACGTCCTGTAGTTTATCTCTGACTTCTGACACAGCCGCTGTCACATCCTCAAAGTATCTGAGAGGACGGATCTTGATGCTGGATGAGTCTGTAGACTGACTGAGTGCTGACAGTGAGGGGTAGTTGTGTAGAAACTGGGTGTGATCCTCTGTGTGTGAGAGCTGCTTCAGATCAGCGTCTTTCCTCTTCAGCTCAGTGATCTCCTGCTCCAGCTTCTCCTGAAGCTCTTTGACTCGACTCACTTCAGTTTCCTGCTGGGATCTGAGCTGCTGCTTCACATCAGAGCTTCTTTTCTGGATGAGAATGGATCAGCTGGCTGAAGATCTTCTCGCTGTCCTCCACTGCTTTATCAGCAGAGCGATTGATGGCCTCCACCTCCTGCTGAAGCTCCTTCACATCTTTCTCTCTGTCCTGGATTCTCTGCTGGATGTTTTGTCGACTCACCTCGAGCTCTCTCTGCCTCTCAGTCCTTTCTGCTGCAGCTGAGACTGTGTCGTGGCCTTTATGTTCATCCATTAAACAGAGATAACAGATACACTTCTGATCAGTACGACAGAAAATCTTCATCACCTCATCATGACGAGAGCAGATGTTCTCCTGGAGCTTCTTGGAGGGGTCCACCAGCTTGTGTTTTGTAAATGTAGGTGATTCAAGATGAAGCTGGAGGTGTTTCTCACAGTAAGAGGCCAGACAGACCAGACAGGACTTGACAGGCTTTCAGGGGAGGGAACAAGGAAATATCTGACAGAGTGGAGCTGTGTGTGTCTGAGAGCAGGAAGAAGAGGGAGGGCTGATCAAGCTGGGATTCATTCCAGGAAGAGGAGCGCTTTGAGAGAGATACTGTGACTGTCTGTGACTGTAGTTTAACTTTATTATAAATAAAACACTTCTTTCCTCCATTTTGTCTGTTCACTTGCGTTTACTTACTTGTTGGTAATGCCTATCTTCAAACTGCTAAATCTTTCAGGGGGAGGGAACGAGAAAGTATACCAACAGTGGCACTACTCAAAACAGGAAGGAGTGAGAGTCTTTATCAGGCTTTGATTGATTCCACAACAAGGCTTGGCCTGACAGAGATGCTGTGTCTTCACTGTTTGTTTACAATGCTTATTAAAACTGGGATTATAAAGATGATCAATCTCATCACCCATAAATCAGAAACTGTCCCATCAGTACAAAATGTGTATTTATCAATCTTTAAAGTGTCAGTATCAAAAATGAAGATACTGTAGATAGACACATTTGAAAACATTTTTTCACTCATCAGACAGAGTAAAAAAAGTACAAGGAAAAGAACAGTCCAAAGATATCTAATCCCTTTGGATGAAGGGATGAAAATATAATTATAATCAGCAAAATGTACATGAAGTACCAAAAATATAAGTGCTCATTAGATGACAGACTGAGCCCTGAGTCAGTGTTAGATTATTATTACTGATGCACTGTATAGGTAGCTTTAAATGTTCTCAACTACTTTACCACTTTATATAATGTTGGATGTTTTTATTTGATGAAATGCGTGAAACTTTTATTGTCAAATGCATTTTTTGTGTGTCTGTTTTATAATTGCAGTGGAGCAGAAGTATAAACACAAATGGAAGTACACAAGTAAGATACAAAGACCTCAAGATTGTATTTAAGTAGAGTATTTTAATAAGTGTACTCAATTTCATATTGACACATTATCACTGCAAACAAATACTCCCCACATCATGAGTACCACCACAACAGTTGTATTTACAAACATACACTGAGGACAAATAAATGAAACTACAACTGCATTACAACATTTTATTGATATTCCAGAGATTTTTCTCTATTTTTTACAATTGTATTTGAGCTGATTATTTTTGTTGGTTAACTTCCTCTTGTTTTGACTCACTCAGTTTGCAGTTCTATTTGTTGTGTTAAATGGCTGAAATGATTCATATCCTAGATTGTCCCATTTTATCTTTATAATCTAGCAATGCTAGAATATCCAGTCATTCTTCACTTGGTTCCTTTTGTGAACTGTAAACAGCAAACTTTGTTCACCCCTCCCATTAGCACTTACAAGAAATGGCACCAGTTCTTATAAAATGCCAAAAGTGCCCTGCACATTTAGAGTTTAGTTAACCCTACTCAGGAGCTCTGTGATAAATATTGTTCACCACACTGACTTTTATTTCTATGGATCGAGCCTTTAAAGGAAACCACCAAAGCTGTTTGAAAACTTAGCTGAAGTTGTGTTTGAACCCAGTGACAAATATTGGCAATCATAAAGACCAACTTTTATTGACTTACTGACTTTAAAGTTGTAATAATGACCATTTTCATGATTTCAGACCATACTTTTGACAGCATGTATGGCCAGTATATTTTCAGCAGTAGTAATTAAATGTATTTATATTCTGTAATTACTTCTTTAGATAGTTGTTTTCATTATTTATGGTGGACTCATTTCAAATTGTCTTCAATTGCACAGCAGATTCACTAGAGAAGATGCAGCTCGGCTACATTTCCTACTGCTGGTTCTTCATATTAAAAGCATTTACCTGGTGAAACACTGAGTGGCTTTTGTTGTGAATCAGTAACAGGAAGATGTTAATCGCTGCGGTTAGCAAAGACAACAATCATTCATCAAATCTGTGTCTGTGAAACATTTTGTGATCACTTTGGGCATTTTTTTGTGAGCAGATCAGATTTAAACATTGCAGATAAAAATGAAATATGAAGAATCAGCCACAGTGAATTGTTACAGAGAGAACATGAGGCAAACTATGATGGCAAACTGCACAAAAAGTAGTTGAAAATAAAAGATGTGTTTATACACAAATTGTCCAGTTAAGCACAAACTAATGTGAAGCACAACAGCAAACTCTTAAAAGTTGAGGTCCACATCTTGAAAGACAAATATCACACAGTAAAATCTAACTTATTTTTATTAGTTATTACTTATTATTATTAGTCAGCATCACCTGCATCATCAAAAAGTTTATTTCACAAAACTTTGTTTCAGAAGCTCATAAAATACTATACTTAACATTTGGATTAATGAAGGGCTTTTCTCAGCTTCACGTCTGGCCTGAATTTCCTGTGCTTCTTTCAGCTGTTTTGTTTTCTCTTCTATTTCTTTTTTATGAGCTGCCAGTAACTTCTTCTTCTCCTCCTCAGTGTTAGCTTTCTCTGCCTTCCTTTGTTGCTCATATTGTTCCTCTATTTCCTTTCTCAGACTCTCCTGCTCTTTTTGGTTTTGTTCTTCTTTCTCTTTCAGGATTTGTTGTTTTTCCTCTTCAAGCTCCCTCTCTGCCTTCTGCAACATTTCAGTGGTGTTATGGTTTCCTCCGTTCTTCTTTGTTATATTTCTGATCTTGTTGAGCAGCTCTCTGACCTGAGAACGATCTTTCTCCTCATTATTGAAGACGTGATATTGGCCGTTACATTTGGCCACAAGTTCTTTCAGTTCTTCACTTTCTGCCAAGAACTCTTCGATTGTTTTCCCTTTGAGCAGGTCACCATGGGTAAAGAGCACCATGCTGTATTTGTCTGCTTCATCTCCAAAGATTTCCTGAATCTTCTGCACCGTCTTCTTTTCTTCCTCTGTGTATTTGTCCAGTTTGATGATGATCAAGAAGATATGTGGTCCAGGAGAAGCATAAGAAATGCTCTGAGCAATGTCTTTACCTGTTTTCTCTTCATCAATCCTGGTGTCAAACAGACCAGGAGTGTCGATGACAGCAACCTTTTGTTCACTAAAGGCCTTTTGACAGAGAGTAGTCAGAGATTTAGGGGAGAACTTAGATTTAAATTCTTGTTTTCCCAGGATGGTGTTTCCTGTTGAGCTCTTCCCAGCTCCAGACTTCCCCACCATCACAATCCTGAGCTCATCATTATCATAGTAGGTTGGGGTAGGTTCAGACCAGACTGAAAAATAAGAATGAACAATTCAAGCAGTGATTTTTAAGGAGCTTTAAAGAATTTATTAACGCTATGCTGTAAAACTGGCTTTGGACCAAATGAAGATACCTCCATTAAACCTTTTGTGTGACATAAAATATAAAACTATATTCTTTCAATGATATATAACTCTATAACATTACAATGATAACCTCAAATCCAAACTACACAAATAAAATAAGTACAACAAAGACAATCCGACGGGCTGAAGTAAAAATTACACGTTACCACAAAACATTTTGGTAACGCTTATTGTTAATTATGACTATATACTCACCTATATGCATCTGAATAATGAACTGTAGTAATAACTATTACAGGAGGTTATACTATCCTATAATAACACCTGAGACCAAAATTGTCTGGTTCTGAACCGGCACTGCGCTCCTAAATTATGATGCAGCATAGATTCTTTTAAATGCATGAAATAAATTACACTTTACTGACCACCAACAATTAAATGTTTTGGTTATTATAAACCTATTAATATGTACTTCACTTTACTTTACTTAACCTGTGACCCAATTCCACCTGACTTTTATAAACCCGTCTCATTTTGAACAACTGGATGTGATACTACAGCTGCTCCACAAGTCGGCACCAGTATCAGACATTTTGACTCCAGGCACCCTGGCCCTGGTATTATAGTTTTACTGAGCACATAACATTGTTATCTGTAAACACATCTGTAAAGTATTACGGCACACACTCATCAATGATACTGTACAATTTCTGTTGGTCTACCATTATAAAGTCATGGATCTTATTTTTGCTCTTAAATATTATTTCAACAAAAATGGATTCTTAAATTTGAGACGTGTCAAATACAGTTTCAGCTCTGTTACAAAAAACTTTCAACCTGTTTGTTTTTCTGAGTTTGAAACAGGATACTCTCATTTTATCTACATAAAGCTTGTTATCTATAAGCTACACAAGATAATTCATTTCTAAGAGACATTCACAGAAAGGGGCCATGTTTGCCTAAAATATATAGCATATTAATATTAAAATGTCTTTGTCAACTTTATATCAATGCAGTGATTGCTGATTGCAAAGGATAATTTTTTGTAGATATATGTTGTAAGACTGATGGAGAAACACATTAAAAAAATAAAATGAAGGAACATAATTACAGTTAAAAAAATAATGATAAATGCAGAACACTAAAGGTTAAATAATAGTAAAACTGAACACACAAAAGTCATGGGGAGCATATCCACTAAATATTGTAAGTCAATATCCAGCTGTATTTATAATAACCTTCATCTCTTGGTGAAAGTGAAGTAAAAACAGAGGTAAGCGTCGGTGTGAAACAAAGCTTCTTATATGGAAGCTTCATGCAACAAACCACACCCATAAAACACGATGAAGACTTGATGTGTTGATGTGTTTAGTTAATTTGATTTTGTATTTGAGACTATTTTCTATCATTTGTGTGAAATTCAGTCCTGCTTTAATAAATACAAACAAGAGGTGCTTAACCCCTCCTTGAACCGCCACCTTACTGTGGTGGAGGGGTTTGTGTGCCCGAATGATCCTAGGAGCTATGTTGTCGGGGGCATTACGCCCCTGGTAGGGTCTCCCATGGCAAACAGGTCCTAGGTGACGGGCCAGACTAAGAGCGGTTCACAAGCCCATCATGAACAGAAGAACATCAAGGACCGTTACGTCGCCCCTGGATTGGCACAGTTACCGGGGCCCCACCCTGGAGCCAGGCCTGGGGTTGGGGCTGGCGCAGGCGAGCGCCTGGTGGCCGGGTCTTTGCCCACGGGACCCGGCCGGGCTCAGCCCGAAATGGCGACGTGGGCCCGCCTTCCAGTAGGCTCACCACCCGCAGGAAGGTCCATGAGGGGCCGGTGCAATGTGGTTTGGGTAGCAGTCGTGGCGGGGGGCCTCGACGACCCAATCCCTGGACCAAAACTCTGGCAATAGGGACATGGAATGTCACCTCGCTGGGGGGGAAGGAGCCTGAGCTCGTGCGGGAGGTTGAGAGGTAGGTACCGGCTAGAGATAGATAGTCGGGCTCACCTCCACGCATAGCTTGGGCTCTGGAACCCAGCTCCTTGAGAGGGGCTGGACCCTCCACTACTCTGGAGTTGCCCAGGGTGAGCGGCGGCGAGGCTGGTGTGGGCTTGCTTATAGCTCCCCAGCTCAGCCGCCATGTGTTGGAGTTCACCCGGTGAACGAGAGGGTCGCTTCCCTGCGCCTTCGGGTTGGGGATAGGTCTCTTGCTGTTGTTTGTGCCTACGGGCCGAACAGCAGTACAGAGTACCCGGCCTTCTTGGAGTCCCTGGGAGGGGTACTTGATAGTGCTCCGACTGGGGACTCCATTGTTCTACTGGGGGACTTCAACGCTCACGTGGGCAACAACAGTGATACCTGGAGGGGCGTGATCGGGAGGAACGGCCTCCCCGATCTGAACCCGAGCGGTGTTCTGTTATTGGACTTCTGTGCTAGTCACAGTTTGTCCATAACGAACACCATGTTCGAGCATAAGGGTGTCCATCAGTGCACGTGGCACCAGGACACCCTAGGCCGGAGGTCGATGATCGACTTTGTTGTCGTTTCATCTGATCTCCGGCCGTATGTCTTGGACACTCGGGTAAAGAGAGGGGCTGAGTTGTCAACCGATCACCACCTGGTGGTGAGTTGGATCCGCTGGCAGAGGAGGAAGTTGGACAGACCTGGCAGACCCAAACGTATTGTGAGGGTCTGTTGGGAACGTCTGGCCGAGCCCTCTGTCAGGGAGGTCTTCAACTCCCACCTCCGGAAGAGCTTCTCACAGATTCCGAGGGAGGCTGGAGGACATTGAGTCCGAGTGGACCATGTTCTCTGCCTCCATTGTCGACGCCATGCAGGTTCGAAGTTGTGGACGCAAGGTCTCTGGTGCCTGTCGTGGCGGCAACCCCCGAACCCGGTGGTGGACACCGGAAGTAAGGGATGCCGTCAGGCTGAAGAAGGAGTCCTATCGGACCATGTTGGCCTGTGGGACTCCTGGCGACGCAGTTGACAGGTACCGGCAGGCCAAGCAAGCCGCAGCCCGGACGGTCGGTCTGGAGGCAAAAACTCGGGTCTGGGAGGAGTTCGGTGAGGCCATGGAGGAGGACTATCGGTCGGCCTCGAAGAGATTCTGGCAAACCGTCCGGCGCCTCAGAAGGGGGAAGCAGTACTCTGCCAACACTGTTTACAGTGCAGGTGGGGAGCTGTTGACCTCGACTGGGGACATTGTCGGACGGTGGAAGAAATACTACTCGAGGATCTCCTCAATCCCACCGATTGCCGACTTGCCTTCCAATGAGGAAGCGGAGGCTGGGGTCTCTGAGGTGGACTCGTCCATCACCCAAGCCGAAGTCACTGAGGTAGTTCGTAAGCTCCTCGCAGTGGCAAGGCGCCGGGGGTGGATGGATGAGATCCGCCCTGAGTACCTCAAATCTCTGGATGTTGTGGGGCTGTCTTGGCTGACACACGCCTTTGCAACATTACATGTGCATGGAGGTTGGGGACAGTGCCTCTGGAGTGGCAAACTGGGGTGGTGGTCCCTCTTTTTAAAAAGGGGGACCGGAGAGTGTGTTCCAACTACAGGGGGATCACACTTCTCAGCCTCCCCGGGAAGGTCTACGCCAGGGTACTGGAGAGAGAGAATTCGGCCGATAGTCGACCCTCGGATTCAGGAGGAACAATGCGGTTTTCGTCCTGGTCGTGGAACACTGGACCAGCTCTATACCCTCCACAGGGTGCTTGAGGGTTTATGGGAGTTTGCCCAACCAGTCCACATGTGCTTTGTGGATCTGGAGAAGGCATTCGACCGTGTCCCTCGTGGTATTCTGTGGGGGTGCTCCGCGAGTATGGGGTCCGGGAGCCTTTGCTAAGGGCTGTTCGGTCTCTGTACGACCGGAGCAGGAGCTTGGTTCGCATTGCCGGCAGTAAGTCAGACCTGTTCCCAGTGCATGTTGGACTCCGGCAGGGTTGCCCTTTGTCACCGGTCCTGTTCATAATCTTTATGGACAGGATTTCTAGGCATAAAGTAGCCAGGGGCCGGAGGGAGTCCGGTTTGGGAACCACAGGATTTCATCTCTGCTTTTTGCGGATGATGTTGTCCTGATGGCTTCATCAGGCCAGGACCTTCAGCATGTACTTGGAGCGGTTTGCAGCCGAGTGTGAAGCTGGCTGGGATGAGAATCAGCACCTCCAAATCCGAGGCCATGGTTCTCGACCGGAAAAGGGTGGCATGTGCCCTCTCCAGGTGGGTGGAGAGGTCCTGCCTCAAGTGGAGGAGTTCAAGTATCTCGGGGTCTTGTTCACGAGTGAGGGAAAGATCGGAGCGTGAGATTGACAGGCGGGATTGGTGCAGCGTCCGCAGTTATGCGGTCGGTGTACCGGACCGTCGTGGTGAAGAAGGAGCTGAGTCGAAAGGCTGAAGCTCTCGATTTACCGGTCAATCTACGTTCCCACCCTCACCTATGGTCATGAACTTTGGGTAATGACCGAAAGGACAAGATCATGCGGATACAAGCGGCCAAAATGAGTTTCCTCCGCAGGGTGGCTGGGCCCTCCCTTAGAGATAGGGTGAGAAGCTCGGTCACTCGGGAGGAGCTTCGGAGTAGAGCCGCTGCTCCTTCGCATCGAGAGGAGTCAGCTGAGGTGGCTTGGGCATCTGTTTCGGATGCCCCCTGGACGCCTCCCTAGGGAGGTGTTCCAGGCATGTCCCACCGGGAGGAGGCCTCCGGGGAAGACCCAGGACACGCTGGAGAGAACTATGTCTCTCGGCTGGCCTGGGAACGCCTCGGGTCCCCCCGGAAGAGCTGGAGGAAGTGTCTGGGGTGAGGGAAGTCTGGGCATCTCTGCTCAGACTGCTGCCTCCGCGACCCGGTCCCGGACCAAGCGGATGAAGAAGAAGAAGAAGATGAAGAAGAAGAAGAAGAAGATGAAGAGGTGCTTAAGCTTTTGCTTCATGTTCCACGTTGAGTATTCAGACTGAAATGACAAACTTTACAGGACCCTTTATTCTCTGTGGTGTAGAAAGTATTTAGATCCTTTACTTAAACAAAGGTACTAAAACAAGACTGTAAAAATACTCCGTTACAAGTAAAGATCCTAAATTGAAAATGATTCTTCAAGAATCTGCAAATACTCATGAGGAGTACCATCAGTTGCTGTAGGGAGAAGAGTGGCAGGACAAGTTATAATGTTTAACAGTGACATTAAGTATGTCCCAGCTTTGTGTAGAGAGGTGTGAAGATTTCTGTGTGCACATGATGTGGGAAATAGCATGAGGAAGCAGAATGAGATTACTGCAGCCCACAATGTCACATTATGCAGTCACAGCTTTTTCCACTGCAACAGCACACAGACAAAGAGGAAGTCCAGCTGCTGCAGGATGAAGCTTATTAGAAAAATGTGCCAGGGTGGCGGAGTTATCACCATCGTGCTGCTTCAAAACAGATGTCATGAAACCATCCTTCTGGTCTAACTTGAAAATGAAAGAGCCCTCTTCACCCCTCTCATTAGCATTTACAAGAAAAGCCACTAGTTCTTTAAAAATAACGAGAATACAGTGCAGTGCAGATGGTGCAGCCCTTTGAATGTGATTTCTTAGTCTGTTCACAATGTGATGTCAAATGAACGTGAACTGAAGACACAGTCTGATAACTTCATGAATGCATATATGGTATTTGAGTATTTTATTAACATAGACCCATGATAATGATTGAAAAAGATGTGAATCAGATGCTGTGGCCTTCACAGTCAGCACATCTCAACCCAGCTGAACAGCTGTGGGAGGTTTTGGAGCGACGTGTTAGACAGCGCTCTGCACCTCCATCATCAAACACCACATGAGGGAATATCTTTGGAAGAATGTGTTCATCCCTCCAGGAAGAGTTCACACACTTGGAGAATCAATGAAGTTGCTCTGGAGGACCAACACCTCACTGAGATACTTTATGTTGTCCTTTAATATGTCACCCATCTGTGTGTATGTACATATTGTACATGTACATAAACATATCAATGTCATCAGACACAAAACACAACAGAGATGGTGTGTACTGGCTCACATTTATTCCCTAGAGACTATTCTTGACCTCTGTCTCTTGATAACCATAACCTCAAATCAAGTCTTAACCCTACAATTTAATAGGTTGTGTCCTAAAAAGGCAACTCCCCTCAATGTCACTATGCAAACATATGTATGTCCCCACAATGTCACTGAGTGAACATTTGTGTGTCCCCACAACATGAGTAACAACACAACATCTGTGTTCACAAACACACACTGAGGACAAATAAATGAACCTGTAGACTGTGTTACAACATTTTATTGACATTGTTGAGTTTAATTACATAAAAGTCCATCTTGTTAATGCAGTTTGGTTCTGACCCACCAACATGTTTCTGTTCAAAGGATTTCTCATTTTTAGACAACAGCATGGAAGAGACCGTGACACAACTGGAAGGTAAATATAAAAAAATCATCATCTTATTAAATATTTAAAAATGTCTTTATTTAGTGAAGCCTGAACCTGCCTGAACTGTAGTTCACAGGTTTGAACATTTCTTTGTTTTACACAGTTATTACATGTAAACTAGAAATGAACTGCAGCCACTACAAAGTCCTCTTAGACACTGATACACAAATATTACTGTCATCATTAGAGATATGCCAATACAAGGCATTACATGATTCATTCGAGATGCCCAGTTTTGGCTGGCACAGTGGTGTAGTGGTTAGCACCTGTTGCCTCACAGCAAGAGAGTTCCTGGGTTCAATCCCTGGTTGAGACAGGCCCTTCTGTGTGTAGTTTGCATGTTCTCCCTGTTCCTTCCACAAGCCAAAGACATGCAGTGGTGAGTGTGAGTGGCTGTCTGTCCTTAAATGTCAGCCCTGCAACTGATTGGTGTCCAGTCCAGGGTGTATCCCACCTCTCGCCCAAGATAACTGAACATATGTAGATCCCCACAGTGAGCCTGTGTGTGCTGAGATTTAGAAAATGGATGCCCAATTTTCCCACAGAGTCAACAAAACATGATGTGAGTTTTATATCAGTAGTTGCAAACTGCTGGTAAAATCAGTTCTGAATTTCAGAGAGAATAAAAATGATTGGTTGGCCTACAGACAACAAACTAGTCACAAAGTAAAAGTCACATGTCCATCATGGTCTGTGGTGTAAAGAGAGCAGGCGTCCAGGTGACTACGTGACTGAATACACAACCAACCAACATGTTAAATCAGTAAATTACTCTCCAATCAAATATTAAGTCAAACTGGAAAATATACACAATATGATATGAAACTAAAATGATGAGCTTAAACATTCAAGTTTCATATAAGTCATAATATAACCTTTTTTAAATTATGGCAGTATTTTTAATGTAGAAAGACAATTACTATTTATAATTGATTATTACCACAGACCATAAAGAAAGAAGATTTCTTATTGGCATCAATTATTAAGGCTCTACATGGTCTGGCACCATCATATCTTAATGAATTGATAACTCCTTATCATCCAACTAGAGTGCTGCGCTCCCAAAACGCAGGCTTACTTGTAGTTCCCAGGGTTTCCAGAAGTAGTCTAGGGGGCAGAGCCTTCAGCTATCAGGCCCCTGTTCTCTGGAACCAGCTCCCAGTCTGGGTCCGAGAGGCAGACACAGTGTCAGTGTTTAAGAATAGACTTAAAACCTTCCTTTTTGATAAAGCTTATAGTTAGGGTGGGCACAGGCTCGCCCTTAGTTATGCTGCTATAGGCTTAGACTGCCGGGGGGCTCCCATGATGCATCGGGCACCTCTCCCTCTTCCTCTGTCTCTGCTTCCTCTACTCTTATTATGGTAGTAGTGCAAACTGGAGTCACCTTATAAACTAGTAAAAGTGGCTAAAGTGGTTAAACTGGTTAAAGTAGTTAAAGTGGTTAAATTGTGGTTAAAGTGAATACTCTTAAAGGGCATGTTACTGCCGGAGCCCCGGTCCTCTTTGTTCTCTCCAGTCTTGCAGGTTCCTCACTGATTCTGGTTGTGGTCCATCTGTCTGAGGTTCACTGGCCTGGTGGGGACATGATCTGTGTCTGTGTTGTGGAGAGAAGGTCGAGTGGCCAGAGCTCCAGAGCTCCATATGAGGACATCTAGAGATGCACCTGGACTCACTAGACTCATTTCCA
>JAKKUS010000674.1:0-11000 GCA_023238725.1 Scortum barcoo
ACATGTTGGACTCCGGCAGGGCTGCCCTTTGTATCACCGGTCCTGTTCATAATCTTTATGGACAGGATTTCTAGGCATAGCCAGGGGCTGGAGAGGAGTCCGGTTTGGGAACCACAGGATTTCATCTCTGCTTTTTGCAGATGATGTTGTCCTGATTGGCTTCATCAGGCCAGGACCTTCAGCATGTGCTGGAGCGGTTTGCAGCCGAGTGTGAAGTGGCTGGGATGAGAATCAGCACCTCCAAATCCGAGGCCGCCATGGTTCTCGACCAACCGGAAAAGGGTGGTGTGCCCTCTCCGGGTGGGTGGAGAGGTCCTGCCTCAAGTGGAGGAGTTCAAGTATCTCGGGGTCTTGTTCACGAGTGAGGGAAAGATGGAGCGTGAGATTGACAGGCCGATTGGTGCAGCGTCCATGCAAGTTATGCGGTCGGTGTACCGGACCGTCGTGGTGAAGAAGGAGCTGAGTCGAAAGGCGAAGCTCTCAATTTACCGGTCAATCTACGCTCCCACCCTCACCTATGGTCATGAACTTTGGGTAATGACTGAAAGGACAAGATCGCTGGATACAAGCGGCCGAAATGAGTTTCCTCCGCAGGGTGGCTGGGCTCCCCTTAGAGATAGGGTGAGAAGCTCAGTCACTCGGAGGGAGCTCGGAGTAGAGCCGCTGCTCCTTCACATCGAGAGGAGTCAGCTGAGGTGGCTTGGGCATCTGTTTCGGATGCCCCCTGGAGGCCTCCCTAGGGAGGTGTTCCAGGCGTGTCCCACCGGGAGGAGGCCTCGGGGAAGACCAAGGACACGCTGGAGACTATGTCTCTCAGCTGGCCTTTGGGAACACCTCGGGTCCCCCTGGAAGAGCTGGAGGAAGTGTCTGGGGTGAGGGAAGTCTGGGCATCTCTGCTCAGACTGCTGCCTCCATGCGACCCGGTCCCGGATAAGCAAGTGGATGAAGATGGATGGATGGATGGACAACAGAACAGAAATACAATTAAAATGACAAAACAAAGTGATAATATGAAAAGTATTTTCATATTTGTATTCTCAGCTGAATCTGCAGCTCTCCTCGGCTTTTAAGAGCTTTATAGTGAGTTTCAGCTCAACGTTTAGCTCTTCAACCCAACAACTTTACAGTTTATGTTCATCATTGCTCTCACAGTGACATTTCCCGCAGTTGTTTTCAGTGAAAGGTTTCAAGAAACTAAATTCTTGCTAAACTAATATCATCGAATGAGATAATTTTTTTAATCCTTATTTTTAACTGTGTCCAACATTTTATTTATGTAGTAAACTAATATCATCGCTGTGTGAATGTGTAACTGGAGTGGAACAATCATGATTGATTTTTAAATCTTTCATCATAGCACCCCCATGTGGCTGATTAATAGCAATGGAGGAAGTAGAATTTCCTTTGTTCATAGTTTTACACAACTAGAGAAACACAATTCAAATTAGCAAAATGTACATAAAGTACTGTTTAAAAAGTGCTGATTAGATGACAGAATGACCCCCGAGTCAATGTTGGATTATTATTATTATTATTGATGCCCTTTATGGGTATCCTTTAATGTTGTCAACTACTTTGCTGCTTTATATAATGTTGGCTTGTTTTATTTTATAAAATACATGACACTAATATTGACAATCACATTTTTGTCATTGCAGTGGAGAAGAAGTATAAAGAAAAATGGAAGTTGTCCTTAAATTGCATTTCAGTAAATGTACTCAGTTACAGATTGACATATTTTTACTGCAAACAAATGTAGTTTGAGTTTAAGAGTTCATGTCATCAGAGACAAAATACAAACACAGATGTGTGTCGATCACTGTAGCGGACACTGTATTGACTAAATTTTATTACATAGGGACTAATCTTGACCTCCATCTCACCTCCATCTCTTAACCCTAAAATTTAATAAGTTATTGTCCCGTAAAGGCGAGTCCCCACAATGTCACTGTGTGAACACATGAGCAACAACACAACAGTTGTGTTCACAAACGTGAAAAGTGATAATATAAACTCTTTAACATTGTGGCAGTAACTTTTTTACATGCAAAGATAAATATAGTTTATTTATATAGATTATTCATTATTGATTTTTACAATTCCTGTTACCATAGACCATAAAGAAAGAGGAATTCTTATTTACATCAGATTTCTGCAAGAACAAGTCAGAAACTTCAGCTCCGGTCTGATCTGAGTTCTTCACCATGAAAGTTGTTTTTGAGATACTCAGGAGCTCTGTTGTGATAAATATTGTTCACCACAGTGACTTTTATTTCTATGGATCGAGCCTTTAAAGGAAACCACCAAAGTTGTTTGAAAACTTAGTTGAAGTTGTGTTTGAACCCAGTGACAAATGTTGGCATAATGTCATAAAGACCAACTTTTATTGACTTACTGACTTTAAAGTTGTAATAATGACCATTTTCATTGAATTCAGACCATACTCTTGACAGCATGTATGGCCAGCATATTTTCAGCAGTAGTAATTAAATGTATTTATATTCAGTAATTACTTCTTTAGACAGTTGTTTTCATTATTTATGGTGGACTCATTTCAAATAGTCTTCAATTGCGCAGTGTTAGGTTCCTTAGAACCAGGCAAGGCAGGAGGACCCACATGCAGGACCCGACTCCGGAGCAAGGGTTATCAAAGGTTTAATAAGAACAAAAAAGGTCCTTTCAAAAAACCAACAAAGTCCAAAACAAAACTAAATCCTCAGGCAAAAACAAGACTAATCAAAAACCATGAACCTAAACTAAATATTCACACATGGCTGGCTAGATCTCCGGACATGACAAGAAGACATGGACATAATCGAACATGGACCGTGGATCACCTGACATGACACGACCATGGAACATGAAACATTTGACATGACACAATGATCTGGCAACAAGACAAGGGAAGACAAGGACTATATAAGCACATGGGGTAATAGGAAACAGGTGAACACAATCAGGAAGCGGGGCAGACAATCACACAGGTGGGAAACTCAAAATGGCAGGAAGTAAGGGGACCTTGAAACACGAGGGAGAGTTGATTTCAAAATAAAACAGACACGCCAGAACAAGGAACCAGAAACACGACAGACATGGAACTTAACATGACGAAACATAACAGAAGTAGAAACCAGACATGACAGTCAAACCGATTAAATACACTGAACACAAGACCTATGAAACATGAAACACTAGACAGACCAGAAACAGAACCCGAAACCTGACAACATGCATGGCGAGATAAAACAGAATAAAGAACATGACAAACATGAAAACCTGACATGACAAAACACAAGGAACACAAGACACCAGAAAACACAACAGGACAACGAACGAGCCATGACACACAGCAGATTCACTAGAGAAGACACAGCTCGGCTACATTTCCTACTGCTGGTTCTACATATTAAAAGCATTTACCTGGTGAAACACTGAGTGGCTTTTGTTGTGAATCAGTAACAGGAAGATGTTAATCGCTGTGGTTAGCAATGATAGCAATCATTCATCAAATTTGTGTCTGTGAAACATTTTGTGATCACTTTGGGCATTTTTTGTGAGCAGATCAGATTTAAACATTGCAGATAAAAATGAAATATGAAGAATCAACCACAGTGAATTGTTACAGAGAGAACATGAGGCAAACTATGATGGCAAACTGCACAAAAAGTAGTTGAAAATAAAAGATGTGATTCTACACAAATTGTCCAGTTAAGCACAAACTGATGTGAAGCACAACAGCAAACTCTTAAAAGTTGAGGTCCACATCTTGAAAGAAAGTCAAAAACTGGAATGTGAAAAGTCACAATGGTCGATTATAATTGCTGAAGGTCAGCATCACCTGCATTGTCAGAAACTCATGAAACAGTGTACTTAACATTTAGATTAATGAAGGGCTTTTCTCTGCTTCACGTCTGGCCTGCATTTGCATGATGATCAAGAAGATATGTGGTCCAGGAAAAGCATAAGAAATGCACTGAGCAATATCTTCATCTATCCAGGTGTCAAACAGACCTGGAGTGTCGATAACAGCAACCATTTGTCCGTCTACTTCACCAAAGGCTTTTTTACAGACTGTAGTCAGAGATTTAGGGGAGAACTTAGATTTAAATTCTTGTTTTCCCAGGATGGTGTTTCCTGTTGAGCTCTTTCCAGCTCCAGACTTCCCCACCATCACAATCCTGAGCTCATCATTATCATAGTATGTTGGGGTAGGTTCAGACCAGACTGAAAAATAAGAATGAACAATTCAAGCTGCATGTTTTTATGAAGTTTTAAAGATTTTTAAGGAGCTCTAAAGAATTTATTAATTATTAATTATGCTGTAAAAATGCCTTTGGACCAAATGAAGATCCCTCCATTAAACCTTTTGTTTGACATACAATATAAAACTAAAGAATGATAACCTCAAATCCAAAGTACACAAATAAAATAAGTACAACAAAGACAATCTGACGGGCTGAAGTAGAAATTACACTTAGAATAAAACATTTTGGTAACACTTATTGTTAATTATGACTATATACTCACCTATATGCATCTGAATAATGAACTGTAGTAATAACTATTACAGGAGGTTATACTATCCTATAATAACACCAGAGGCCAAAATGGACTTTTTCTGAACTGGCACTGCACTCCTAAATTATGATGCAGCACAGATTCTTTTAAATGCATGAAATGCATTACACTTTACTGACCACCAACAATTAAATGTTTTGGTTATTATAAACCCATTAATATGTACTTCACTTTACTTAACACAAACAATTACACCTTATTGTATTACTTAATGTATTATAAGCTCCATCATTCAAACTCTAGTTTAGAGCATCCATAAGACATTTGAACTTATATTTTATTATAAGTCACATCTATGATGTTTTATTACTGTTGAAATAGTGCATCAGAAAGCATTATGACTGAATAATAATTCACTATGGAAACCTTCATAAAGCACTATAGATGTGGTTTTCATAGGAAACTACCAAATTTTATTATAAATCTGTGACCCATTTCCATAAAAAACTCTTAACCTTGACTTTTATAAACCCGTCTCATTTTGAACAACTGGATGTGTAACTACATCAGCTCCATAAGTTGGCACCAGTGTCAGACATTTTGACTTCAGGCACTTTGAACACAGCCTGGTCCAGGTATTATAACTTTACTGAACACATAGCATTATTATCTGTAGTATTACGGCACACACTCATCAATGATACTGTACAATTTCTGTTGGTCTACCCTTATAAAGTCATGGATCTTATTTTTGCTCTAAAATATTATTTCAACAAAAATGGATTCTTAAATTTGAGACGTGTCAAATACAGTTTCAGCCCTGTTACAAAAAACTTTCAACCAGTTTGTTTTTCTTAGTTCGAAACAGGATACTCTCATTTTATCTACATAAAGCTTGTTATCTATAAGCTACACAAGATAATTCATTTCTAAGAGACATTCACAGACAGGGCCATGTTGTAAGACTGATGGAGAAACACATTAAAAGATGAAAATGAAAGGAACATAATTATAGTTGAAAAAAAAATGATAAATGCAGAACACTAAAGGTTAAATAATAGTAAAACTGAACACAAAAAAGTCTTATAAAAGTTTATAAATGAGGTTTTCATAGCATATTATCAGTGAAAAGTGAGGAATGCAAAGAAAATCGGCCCTGTGTCACCAAAAGATGAAGGTTATTATAAATTTGGTTGGATATTGACTTACAGTATTTGGTGAATATGCTCCACATTTCTGTGTTGTAGAGAGCAGATCTGCTTTATAGTGAAGTAAAAACAGAAGTAAGGGTTGGTTTGAAACACTGCTTTTTATATGGAAGCAAATAAATCACACCCATAAAACACAACAAAGAATTGATGCGTTGATGTTGTTGTTTAGGTCATTTGATTTTCTCTTTGAGACTATTTTCTATCATTTATATTAAATTCAGTCCTGCTTTAATAAATAAAACCAGGAACTTAGCCTTTTGCTTCATGTTCCACTTTGAGTATTCAGACTCCTCCACTTTTTCTAGTCAGTCAAGTCACTTTTATTTAGATAGCCCAATATTACAAATGACAATCTGTACAGCATGTGACACCCTCTATCCTCAGTGGTGAAGGAAGTCTTCAGATCCTTTAGTTGAATAAAAGTACTAAAACCACACTGTAACACTGTAACACACCACTCTGTTATAAGTAAAGATGAAAGAGAGGTCAGAGGTCAGAGACCTGACATCTTTGTGCAGGACAACCACCTCCATCAGAAGATGAAAAAGATCTAAATTGAAAATGTTACATCAGTAAATGATCAGTCATCAGTGAAAGGACAGAACTTTAGTCGGTCTACACCCACCACAAATGAGAAAATGAACATCGCACTAATCAGTCGTGGGCTTTTGACCACAGTTTCTCACCATGTTTACTGAAGTCTTTCCCACAGGTTTTTCCATTATTTTGGCATCTGTCTGTATGTTACGTGCCAAGCATGGCCATGTGCTTTGCCCACTCCCCCATGCATTCTCTCTCCCTTTTCCGTGTCTCTCTCTTTCTCTCTCTTTTCTCTCAGGTGTGCCAGGTTTGCTGCCTGGTTGATGGCCAGCTGAGAAATCAAGGGCAGGCTGCTTATTGGTCCACTCAACCAGGAACAGGCCAATCAACACCAATAGGGGAAGCTTTTAAAAGGAGGAAGTTGAGACAAGCTTTCTCTTTCCTTGGGGGCTGACACACATTATTAAATGTTGAATGGATAAGGGTAAGCGGTGGGGAGTTTAGCTCTAGGTGAGTTGGAGTACTTGTTACACTGTGAACACGTAGTGGAATCTTTGTCTAGAGACACTAGTTTATGGGTTGATGCCACCCCTTATGTTGTTTTTGGAACCTTTTTTAGAAAGATAGGAAGGCCTTTTGCATTTTGGTTCGGTAGAGAAGCGATAGTTTAGGCCCAGTTTTGTTATCTTTAATTTCTTTATTTTGGCACCCCTTGGCCATCTCTCCCCACTTTATGAAAGCCCTTTTTGTATGCTGAGAAGCATGCTTGAGTTTATTCACATAAAATCATTTCAGTTTTGCACCCAGACTACTCTCTCTCAATTGCTTGGTATCAGATTATTCCCCTTTTGAAAGGGGATGTAAAACTGTACAAATTATATTCAAAATGATTATATGTGACAAATAATCTTGATTGTAGGTGTTTTCCCAACAACAGCCTTGCCTACCATCATAATAAACTTACAGTTGAACCTTAAATTTGTCAGTGTTTCTTTGAACAAGCAATCCTTCGTTATATAAGGACTACATACAACAAATCACACCTATAACACATGTCAAAGTGCAGAGAATACTATGTCTATCTTCTGCTTTAGTGGGATGTTTCCTGGAATAAAAAGGGGAATTTATTTTTTATGTGTTAAGAAATAAAAGTCTGCTCTCCCTTAATAAATGCAAAACAAGAAAATGTAGCTTGCTTCTGGCTGTGGCAAGCATAGTGATATAAGCTTCCAGTTTTCAAAATTTCTGGTTTAATTGATTGATTTTTGTCTTAGCATTTTTACAATTGTATTTGAGCTGATTATGTTTATCATTTAACTTCCTCATGTTTTGACTCTCAAAGTTTTCAGTTTCATGTGTTGTGTTAAATGACTGAAATGATTTATACCCTTGTTTGTCCCATTTTACCTTCATAATCTAGCAGAGATTGAATATCCAGTCCTTCTACACTTGGTTCCTTTTGTTGAACTGTGAACAACATAGTTTGTTCACCCCTCCCATCAGCACTTACAAGAAATGGCACCAGTTCTTTTAAAATGCCAAAAGTACACAGCACGTTTAGAGTTTAGTTAACCCTTTCAATTTAATTACCCAGTCTCTGTTTTCAACATGTCATAGTTTTACACAAGTAGAAAAACACACTTGTAATCAGCAAAATGTACATAAAGTACCAAAAAAGACAGAAAAGAATGAACCCTGGGTCAGTATTGGAAAATTACTGTATAGGTAGCCTTTAATGTTGTCAACTGCTTTAATGCTTTATATAATGTTGAGTTGATTTATTGGATAAAATACATGACACTATTGACAATCACATTTTTTTGTCTAATATTTTATAATTGCAGACGTATAAAGAAAAATGGAAGTACACAAGTAAGGTACAAAGACCTCATAATTGTTCTTTAGTATTTTAGTAAATATACTCAGTTATTACATATTATCACTGGAAACAAATGTAGGGTTCATGTCATCAGAGACAAAACACACAGAAGAGTTTCCATCACTTTATGGGACAATGTATTGATTTAATTTAATTCCATAAAGAATAATCTTAACCTCTGTCTCCCACTAACTCTGCACTGATATCAAGTCCTAACCCTAAAATTAGTTATTTTCCAGAAAAGGCAAGTCCCCACAATGTCACTGAACACGTGTGTCCCCACATCATAAGTAACAACACAACAGCTGTGTTCACAAACACACACCAAGGACAAATAAATGAAACTACACTCTTGAGTTTAATTACATAAAACTAGATCTTGTTAATGCAGTTTGGTTCTGACCCACCAACATGTTTCTGTTCAAAGGATTTCTCATTTTTAGACAACAGCATGGAAGAGACACTGATACAACTGGAAGGTAAATTAAAAAAATCAGTTGATCAGTCTGCTTCACTTTTGCTCTGAATATAGGTTAACCAAGGTAAAAACTAAACATCTTATTTTCCTTGATTCCTTTAAAGGTCTTGGTCTAACAGGGCTCACAGATCTCAGCTATGGTTCCAACAATATAGAGCCAAAGTCTAGCATAGAGAGGCTGAGTGAACGTGGCCTGGACTCTGTGGAGGAGAGTCATGGTTTCAGAGATGCTGTAGAAGGACAGAATACCTGCTCTCTGTGATCCAGGTACACTCCGACTCTGGAGGACCGAGGACCTGAGATGGGAGTTTCGACTTTGTTGTACCAAAATCGTATAACTGTTGTCGTCACATCTTAATGCCCAAGATTTGTCATTTCAAATCCACATTCAGTTGACCTCCCTGCTCTGCTGATATTCTTGTATGCGACTGCTACAGAAACTCCTCCTCTCCACTCCACCTCCCAGTAACAACGTCCAGTCAGACTTTCTCTACTCAGGACCTGACACCAATCAGTGAATCTGTCTGGGTGTCTAGAATAAGAGACAGTTGTTGTTTTGTTACTATTGCTTTTCTTGTTCCCCTTAGAATAATAACAGCTGTGTGTATGCTGTGTTTGGATCCAGTGTGAGTTCACGTGAATATTTGAAGAACTCAGCTCTGGTCTTGGGCTCTGGTTGTGGCAGTAAAACATCCACTTCAGTCACTGTCAGTGAGATGTTTGTCCACTTCTCTGTCAGAACGTCCTGTAGTTTATCTCTGACTTCTGACACAGCCGCTGTCACATCCTCAAAGTATCTGAGAGGACGGATCTTGATGCTGGATGAGTCTGTAGACTGACTGAGTGCTGACAGTGAGGGGTAGTTGTGTAGAAACTGGGTGTGATCCTCTGTGTGTGAGAGCTGCTTCAGATCAGCGTCTTTCCTCTTCAGCTCAGTGATCTCCTGCTCCAGCTTCTCCTGAAGCTCTTTGACTCGACTCACTTCAGTTTCCTGCTGGGATCTGAGCTGCTGCTTCACATCAGAGCTTCTTTTCTGGATGAGACGGATCAGCTGGCTGAAGATCTTCTCGCTGTCCTTCCACTAGTTTTATCATCAGCAGAGCGATTGATGGCCTCCACCCCCTCCTGCTGAAGCTCCTTCACATCTTTCTCTCTGTCCTGGATTCTCTGCTGGATGTTTTGTCGACTCACCTCGAGCTCTCTCTGCCTCTCAGTCCTTTCTGCTGCAGCTGAGACTGTGTCTTGGCCTTTATGTTCATCCATGGAGCACAAAATACAAATGGTCTGCTGATCAGTACGACAGAAAATCTTCATCACCTCATCATGACGAGAGCAGATGTTCTCCTGGAGCTTCTTGGAGGGGTCCACCAGCTTGTGTTTTGTAAATGTAGGTGATTCAAGATGAGGCTGGAGGTGTTTCTCACAGTAAGAGGCCAGACAGACCAGACAGGACTTGACAGCTTTCAGTTTTCTCCCAGTGCAGACATCACAGGCCACATCTTCAGGTCCAGCATAGCAGTGATCAGCAGGAGCAGCTTGGAGTCCAGTCTTCTTCAGTTCCTCCACTAAAACTGCTAACATGGTGTTTTTCACCAGGACAGGCCTCGGTGTGAAGGTCTGCCTACACTGAGGGCAGCTGTGGATCTTCTTCACATCCTCGTCATCCCAGAAGCTTTTAATACAGTTCATGCAGTAGCTGTGTCCACAGGGAATAGTCACTGGATCCTTCAGTAGATCCAAACAGATCGAACAGGAAATTGTTTGCTGGTCCAGCTGAACTCCTTTCTGCGCCATTTCACCTCTCAGCGATAGTGACTGTCAAATAGTTTCACTCTCTGAATATAAACTTGTCTAAACTTAAAAATAAAACAGTTCTTTCATTCTTCAGGTTTCTTTACTTGCTCATATGCAATGAATGTGGCCTGTCACCCATCTTCAAACTGTAGATCTGAAGGGGAGGGAACAAGGAAATATCTGACAGAGTGTTGGTGTCTGAAGCAGGAAGAAGAGGGAGGGCTGCCTGTGATTCATTCCAGGAAGAGGAGCGCTTTGAGAGAGATACTGTGACTGTCTGTCTGTGACAGTTTAACTTTATTATAAATAAAACACTTCTTTCCTCCATTTTGTCTGTTCACTTGCTTTAATTGTTGGTAATGCTTTCAAACTGTAAATCTTTCAGGGAGGGAACAAGAAAATATAAGAAAAGAGCCACTTAATAAAAGCAGGAAGGAGAGAAAGTGTTCATCAGGCTTTGCTTCATTCCACAACAAGGCTTGGCCTGACAGAGATGCTGTGTCTTCATTCAAGTGTGAATATCTGAGGATAGAAAACACATTAACATGAAAACAGTTTTTTTTTTTTTACTCATCAGACA
>JAKKUS010000675.1:0-12000 GCA_023238725.1 Scortum barcoo
CAATTACAAAACAGTACAAGGTACAAATCAGTCCAAATATATCTAATTCCTTCAAATGAAGGTGTCAGTCCACCAATTTCACTTCATTCTAGAGTGATGTATGTCCATGACTACTGGATCGATTGCCATCAAATTTAGTGCAGACATTACTGGTCCCTTTAGGATGAGATAAAAAAGAAATTGTTCCCTTGACTTTTCCTTTTTTTTTGTTCAACATGCTGTTTTATGACTAAATTCTTGCTAAACAAATAACATCAACTTCTGTTATATCTTGTGTGTAGCACTTATAAGCAAATTTTAGCATGCTAATATGCCAATCTTGTAAACATGTCAGGACTTATCATATAGCACAGTGAGCGACTGCATTTGTGACCTAATTCAGGTAGTATGAATGTAAATGGAGTGGAACAATAATGATTGATTTTTAACCCATGTGGCTGATTAATAAGTATGAAGGAAGTAGAGTTTCCCGTATTCATAGTTTTATACAAGTACAAAAAACATAATTGTAATCAGTAAAATGTACGAAAAGCACCAAAACAAAGTGCTCATTAGATGACATAATGACCCCTGAGTCAGTGTTGGCTTATTATTACTGATGCCCTTTATAAGTAGCCTTTAATGTTGTCAACTACTTTACTGTTTTATATAATGTTGTATTGCTTAATTTGATAAAATGCATGATAATGTCTTTGTCAATCACATTTCTTTGTATGTCTAATCTTTCATAATTGCAATGGAGGAGAACTATAAAGAAAAATTGAAGTACACAAGTAAGGTACAAAGACCTTATAACTGATCTTAAGTAGAGTATTTTAGTAAATGTACTCACTGCAAACAAATGCAGTTTTAAGGGCAGTTTTAAGACACAAAACACACAGAAGAGTTTCCATCACTTTAGGGGACAATGTATTGATTTAATTTAATTCCATAAAGAATAATCTTAACCTCTGTCTCCCACTAACCATGAGTTGATATCAAGTCTTCACATAATAAGATATTGTCCTGAAAAGGTAAGTCCTCACAATGTCAATGTGTAAAATAATCATGTCCCCGCAATGTCACTGTGTAAACATAGTTATGTCCCCACAATGTCACTGTGTAAACATAGTTATGTCCCCACAATGTCACTATGTAAACATATGTGCATCCCCACATCATGAGTACCACCACAACAGTTGTATTCACAAACACACTGAGGAAAAATAAATGAACCTGCAGACTGTGTTACAACATTTTATTGACATTCTTGAGTTTAATTACATAAAAGTACATCTTGTTAATGCAGTTTGGTTCTGACCCACCAACATGTTTCTGTTCAAAGGATTTCTCAAAATGATTTTTAGACAACAGCATGGAAGCCACTGTGATACAACTGGAACGTAAATGAAAGAAATGAATCAGTTTATTAAATATTTAAAAATGTCTTTATTTAGTGAAGCCTGAACCTGCCCTGAACTGTAGTTCAGAGGTTTGAACATTTCTTTGTTTTATACAGTTTTCACATGTGAACTAGAAATGAACTGCAGCCACTACAAAGTCTTCTTAGGCACTGATAAACAAATATTACTATCATCATCATTAGAGTTATGCTAATACAAGGCATTACATGATTCATTCAAGAAGCTACATTAAACATCGTCTGTGTCTTAATTATAAAAACATTGTCTTCTAACGTATAAGGCATGTTAAAGAAACTGTTCAGTCCTTCTTCATCTTCATCTGTCCTCTGTGGGAGCTTCTTTAAATTAAAGTTAAGGTGCAAATGGAAATACGCCATCTCATAACATTTTACTTTCAGTGCACTAAAACTCTATCTCGAGTCTAATTTTGAATCATCCTGTGATGTGAGGACCAGGTGTCTTAGCTGAGACTTGATTGGGGACTTGCTGGTTCCCAAGTATATTCAGTAGGGGTGGGAGGAAATAATGCATTCTGCATCTCGATGCTTTGTTGAATGATTCTGCATCGATACAGTAAAGTCTATAATCATTATCAATCAGTTTCGTTCAACAGACTGTTATTTCCATTTCTGGAGTTTGGTGCTGCTGCTATGTAGAAAGTGTTGCTATATTTAAATTTAGAAAATGCGACAAGACGGCAGAGCAGCTGCGCGAAACAAAAGAAATAAAACTATATGGGCACACTTGTATAAACCATGTATAGAAACCGGGAACTAAGATGCATCAAGAATCGTTTCATTATCAAACTGTGATCCTCTGAATTATAATTTATTTGAATTATGAGGTGACTGATGATTTCCACCCCTAAAATTCAGTCTAACTGGATCAGGTACAACATGTGTCCACTTCTGCGGGTCTCGTCTGATACCAAAATTGAACTAAACCAATCTCAAGAACTCTTATCAGTTCTGATCATGTGGTGTCATCACAGGGAAAAAAACATGCTTTTAGAGGTCGGAGAGACACAATGAACTGTGACGTGAAGAGTTGGTGTTCCCTCTCTTTGTTTGGATCTGTTCAAGTCGGCCACATTTAGGAGTCTGTCTGTCACAGGTCCCCAGATGAAGGGGATCATGGGATGCTGATTCATGGGACCGCCATGGCACCCTGGACCCTTGTTTATTCAACACAGTTCAGTTTTAGCCATCGAGGCATTCGGGCATGTTGAGGCCTGTCAGCAGCTGGTAGAGCCTTAAGGCTAAGTGGTAATTAAATCCCATAAATCTAACAGGACAATGTTTTACAAGCGTCACTGACACAGTGCTGTGAAAACACTTTGGTGTAGGTTTTAAATTTTAATTGTTGGAGGCACCTAAGTACACTGGATGGATGTATCATTTGCAGTTAGACCTGTAGTAATTTAACTATATTCCCCAAAGTAGCTGTGTTTCTCATTCTGTGACATTGAACAATGCTAGAGTTACACCCAGGTAACTGGTTCCTGAATAGGAGACTACAGCTGTGCAACAGCAGTGTTTTCATTTATTCACTCATTGTGACAGATGGCGAGGATCATGTCGAGCGCTGGAGATGGCTTTGTCAGATGTGTGTCACTGAAAAAGATCAGATTACTGAGTCCCTGACGTCGTCTTCAGTTTGAACTGTTCCAGGAGAGTTAGAAACGCGTAGCCTTATTTTTTAAAGCACACGTATAAATCTCTCCAATTCATCAGTTAGTTAGTAAAAAAGATCTCTAAAGATGTTCCTCTGGTTTTATTTCATGTGTAAATAGGCAGTTATTTGCTAATATAACAACTCGATAAGCTAAATGGTCACTGCTTTGAGTTTCTGCCCCCTATCTGTCAACATTTGCTTTCAATGATTAATTTCTCATTTGTCTTAGTTATGAAACCAGAAACCAGAAGAAGTTAAAATGAGATGCCCCTGAGGCTGCGCAGCTCCTTCTTTAATGTGAGCTTTGTGCAGCAGCTTTGCAGGAATGGAAGCCTGAACCATTTTTTTTTTTTTTTGGGTTGTTGTGAGATATTTCTCTCAAAAACATCCACGGTGAGCATTGATTGTGTTTTTACAATAAGAATGTCATGTTTGATGTGAAAATCTAAATAGTGTTTGCAACTTTTGACTGGCAGAGTATAATGTGCATGCAAAGTCATATTTCTCTGCGCTGTGTGAAATTCATGGGCTGAAAGCACTGAAAGTAAAATATTTTCATGTTTAAGGACATTTATGTCTCAAAATGAGATTTCCATGCATTGTATTTTGAGACCTGCTGCATGTTTTAATAAAATAAAAGTCCCTCGACTACATAAAAGTTTCATGAAAAAAACGTACATATAAAATTAAAAAAGAAAATAATAAAAAGAAAAGTTTTCTACTTTTTCATTTTTAATCCTCATAGTCAACTATCCAACAAGTAGTAGTATTTTCAGCATTAAAGGTGTTTGGATTGCCAAGTGATTGTCATTTGATTTAATGTCTGTGGAATTCTGGGTAATGTAGTTGGATGAATTAATTCATCATCAACGTGAGTGTTAGGTGTGTGGTGAGCCGTTTGTATATTATATTATATTATATATATATATATATATATTATATTACTGTATATTAATAATATCTAACCACTTGATTATCAGAAATATCACATCACTGTTAAAATATGAATTTTGCTGCAGTTATACATGTATTTTCAATGCAATTATGTACTAACATGAATTACAATGGGGGAAAGTATGTTTAAGAGGCAATACACAGTTATTAAACAGCTTATAACACATTATAATTTAGTATATAAATGATTATATAAATCATTTCTATTTGTTCATTAAATATTTATTTTTAAATGCTTTATTTCCACTCACCGTGACAAAAGAGCAAACTTGCAGTGCCACTAAGCCATTAGATGCGGCTGAAAGAATTTAAGTAAGTAGACCTTGAGTGGACTTACATTTGTCCTAATTTATTTTTATAGCGTTACAGCTATGTTGCACTCTTACCAACCAACATTTATTTATGTTGGTTTTGTTTACATGTCATCATAGGTGTTCTTAAATACACTGATAAATACTTTAAAATGTCCTTATTTGCTTACAGTGTGCTAAAGCTAAAACCCGTAATACATGTTTATATGCTCCTTGTGAGTGCTATATTGATCTCACAATAAAATGTGATCAAAGTTTGCTTTGAAGAGACAAATGTAACCACAGCAAGTGATCAAAACCATCAACAAGCTTTTATGCCGGGATCAAGACTACACGATATTTTTATGTTTCAGACTGGTCACGGTGTCAGAATAGGCAGACAGACTAAAGGATGGGCTCCGACCAATTTTGTTATTTCAACTGGCAGCACACAAAATATACTGCTCAAAAAAAAAGGGAACACTTAAACAACACAATGTAACTCCAAGTCAATCACACTTCTGTGAAATCAAACTGTCCACTTAGGAAGCAACACTGATTGACAATCAATTTCACATGCTGTTGTGCAAATGGAATAGACAACAGGTGGAAATTATAGGCAATTAGCAAGACACCCCCAATAAAGGAGTGGTTCTGCAGGTGGTGACCACAGACCACTTCTCAGTTCCTATGCTTTCTGGCTGATGTTTTGGTCACTTTTGAATGCTGGCGGTGCTTTCACTCTAGTGGTAGCATGAGACGGAGTCTACAACCCACACAAGTGGCTCAGGTAGTGCAGCTCATCCAGGATGGCACATCAATGCGAGCTGTGGCAAGAAGGTTTGCTGTGTCTGTCAGCGTAGTGTCCAGAGCATGGAGGCGCTACCAGGAGACAGGCCAGTACATCAGGAGACGTGGAGGAGGCCGTAGGAGGGCAACAACCCAGCAGCAGGACCGCTACACCTCCGCCTTTGTGCAAGGAGGAACAGGAGGAGCACTGCCAGAGCCCTGCAAAATGACCTCCAGCAGGCCACAAATGTGCATGTGTCTGCTCAAACGGTCAGAAACAGACTCCATGAGGGTGGTATGAGGGCCCGACGTCCACAGGTGGGGGTTGTGCTTACAGCCCAACACCATGCAGGACGTTTGGCATTTGCCAGAGAACACCAAGATTGGCAAATTCGCCACTGGCGCCCTGTGCTCTTCACAGATGAAAGCAGGTTCACACTGAGCACATGTGACAGACGTGACAGAGTCTGGAGACGCCGTGGAGAACGATTCTGCTGCCTGCAACATCCTCTAGCATGACCGGTTTGGCAGTGGGTCAGTAATGTTGTGGGGTGGCATTTCTTTGGGGGGCCGCACAGCCCTCCATGTGGCTCGCCAGAGGTAGCCTGACTGCCATTAGGTACCGAGATGAGATCCTCAGACCCCTTGTGAGACCATATGCTGGTGCGGTTGGCCCTGGGTTCCTCCTAATGCAAGACAATGCTAGACCTCATGTGGCTGGAGTGTGTCAGCAGTTCCTGCAAGACGAAGGCATTGATGCTATGGACTGGCCCGCCCGTTCCCCAGACCTGAATCCAATTGAGCACATCTGGGACATCATGTCTCGCTCCATCCACCAACGCCACGTTGCACCACAGACTGTCCAGGAGTTGGCGGATGCTTTAGTCCAGGTCTGGGAGGAGATCCCTCAGGAGACCATCCGCCACCTCATCAGGAGCATGCCCAGGCGTTGTAGGGAGGTCATACAGGCACGTGGAGGCCACACACACTACTGAGCCTCATTTTGACTTGTTTTAAGGACATTACATCAAAGTTGGATCAGCCTGTAGTGTGTTTTTCCACTTTAATTTTGAGTTGTGACTCCAAATCCAGACCTCCATGGGTTAATAAATTTGATTTCCATTGATAATTTTTGTGTGAGTTTTGTTGTCAGCACATTCAACTATGTAAAGAATTAAAGTATTTAATAAGAATATTTCATTCATTCAGATCTAGCATGTGTTATTGTAGTGTTCTCTTTATTTTTTTGAGCAGTGTACATAATCCTATGTACCTTTAAGCAGTGAAAAAATAACAAATATTATTAAAACAGTTTGAAAAAAGTAGAACATTTTTCATCTACTGTCTAGAATCTTGCCTGGACTGCATCAAAACCAACTTTTTACCTGTAATTATATTAAAATTAATTCCTTTCCTGATCTAGTTTGACACATTAACCTGACCACTCAATCAAATGATCAAATATGCCCTGAGCTGGGCAGTAAGGGGAGAAATTGTAGGGGTGCACAGCAAGGAACGTAAAAACAAGTAAATGTTCAAAAATAAATTGATAAATAAATAAACACGCACAACAGGCAGGCAAAAGCAACCTCCATGTTTCCTGTGAATTATTTTCCTTGATGGTACAGACACACTCAGACCTCTTCAAAATCATCTCAGGACATGTTGTATTGCAAAACTGTGCAGAAGAATGAATGATGCAGTTGTCTTTTGGTCAAAACCAAAAACTGTATATGAAGATGGACGACAGGACAATGCCCCTAAAAGTGAAGCTAAAACATCTGGATCGCCCCCTGGTGGCTGGCTGCAGTACAGGACATAAACCCCGCCCCGTCCATGTTAGTAGATGGGACAAACTAAAAAATAAAATGTCAAATAAATGTTTCCTAAAGATGGTTTCTGTCATTTTACATGTGGGAGGGAACTGATGACGTGATGTCGTCCATCCTTATAAACAGTCGATGATCGACGTTGTGAAAAGCCCAGGTCACTGTGACACACTACACCGGATAAAAAAAAGCAATAGTGGCACCCAATTCTCGTGTTCGTTCCCACGTCTCTCAGGTCAGGCTACTATCTGGCTGATATCGTGTAGTCTGATCTCGGCATCACGCTAGGTTGATTCTAATTAAAGTGTCATCACTCCCACCTACGTATCTGACAACCTGATCAGTTTTGTTGATGGTAGCTCTACAGGAAAAAGATAAATGGAAACGTAATTTTCTCACAACCATCCAACAGTCCTCTGTGACCAGAACACCCCCGCCTCCCCTCCACGTGTCCTTGGTAACCCCGTCTTGCTCTCCTGCAACCAAACTCTTCATCAATCAGTGGCGTCTCAGGAGTTTGGAGAAGAATCCAGAAGAGGCCGGCTTGTCACTTTCGGCCTGAGGCTCCTGTTTGGCCGGGGTCTTCTCCTCCCCCAAACCCAGCTCCCCCTCCAGTTGCTCCAGCTCCGACTGGTCCAGCAGCTCAAAGTCCTCCACCTCGCTGTCCGACTCCTCGGCCAGCTCCAGCAGCCTGGTGGATTCTGGGAGCTTTGATCTTTCCGGGTTACGCTTAGCGCCGTGAAGCCGACCGCTGCTTCTATTCTCTCCTGGATGGCGGCTGTGACGGCGGCAGCGATGACGTCGCCCGCCATCTGGTTGACCAACTCGAGGGCTTTGTCGGTCGGCTCGTCTTTGTGAGCAGAATGGCGTATGCTTGGATCTGATTGGCTGCTGGGACTGAGGTGCAGGCGAGGGAAGGCCGAGGCTGAGGTCGTCATCGTCGTCTCCATTGGTCATTGCGCCATTGTCAAGTGAGGGGAATTCTGGAAGGCCACCAGTGAAGGCTTCTTCTCTATCGAGGTCTGTGAGGTTGAAGTAAAAAGACTTTCAAAACAGCAAGAATCTGAGGAGCAGTGGCCACAACATGAACAGGAAGCACAGTGTGCAACAAGATATTCAGTATTTGTTATTTTGTTCTCTAAAGTCCTAAAAGAAACCTTCATAAAATACAATAGTTGATATATTCTACATCACTGATACAGGGAGCAATGAAAAGATTGAAAACTGTGGGTATAAAAATTTTAATTTTAATCAAATATAGTGAATAAAGTTTTAAATGCATACAGAAATAAGTTTATGACTAGGAGAGTATGATCAATTTTGTTTGTCTTGCTAACAAAAAAAATCTACATATGTGCGATAAAGATAAACATTTGTGGTTCACGTACATTGCCACACATCAAACACTGAAACCAACTGGCAGTTCCGATTGTAAGCAGATGTTCGAATCAGGATGTGCCTCTGTGTTTCTAAACTTCCAGCATATTTATTTTAAAACCATGTGTCGATGTGTAGGACGCCAGGCGGCTGATGGACATACCCTCTGAGTTCTCAGTCTGTGGAGTGTGTCCTTCTGACAGGTTAAAGGTGCCGTTGTCCGTCCACGTCACATCCGACACTTCTGTGTCCGATACAGACATCTCCTTACACACTGTGGAGTCGAGCTGTAGGGGGGGAAACACACAGAGATGTCACATTTTAGAGTCTAATCTCATTGCACCATTACTGATAATTTCTTGGGGAAAATGAGGAGAAAATCTAACGATGCTGCCTTTTTGATCGGTTTTGATCTGGATTGACTGAGGGCCACAGGAACAGCACATGGCCCCCTTGATGGAAAGTTTACGTAATTGGTTTCCCTAGTTGTGATCAAACTGCAGTAAAGCCAATAAAGGCTGCACAATTTCAAGTAAGAGGAGATTTGCTTTGCTCTCAAGTCCTGTCTTTAGGCCTTTACATCTTCAGTCTCCATGTAAGTAAAATCCAAATTGAGTCCTTGTTTTTGTCCCTTAAATCTAACATAAATTCAAGTTTTCGGTCTTAATGTATAGTCTTGCTTCTTAAGATAACTCGTCTCCCCTACATTATATCCCCTTTACTTATAAAATTATGATATAAAGAATCCAATCTTGAGAATTTTAAGGGGAAGGCATACTCATTGAATATAATCTGTAACCAGGTGTTTGGCTTGAGCAGCAACATTTGAAAAACATCTTCTGGCGTTCACTTTGGGTCCTGATGTAGATCATGTGCACTGAATTTCAATTAGCTTTAACTGGACCCTGTCAGGCAAAAGATGCATAATTAAATTGCGATGAGATGATCAGCCAACCTTGGGAAACATGGAAGAGAGGTCCGATTCGATGCCCTCTTTCTCGGTCTGAGCCTGCATGATCCTCTTCTCTGAAAGGAAAAAAACACGGCTGATTAAATGTTCTAGTCCAATCTAGTAGGTCTGGCAGGACATGATTAAAAACAAAATAATTCATGTGTAGGTATTTGTACTTGGATATTTTTATGATCATGGTGAATAAATATTGGTCAGAATCAACTTTCTGTTTTAAGATTGCCATGAGATGATTAAAGAACTAAATGATCCATGCACTTATTGACCTTTAGCTTTTTACTGATATTTTAAAATAAGGGACAACTTTACATTACTATACAGGCCTAATACACATACATTTTTAGGTTTTAATATCTATAATGGTACTACTGAGCTAATAATGAGATTCCATCTTTATGCAGTTCATGAAAAAGTTTCTATTTGCCATTATAAACTGCAGTTTCATTGCTCTTTTATTAAAGTGGAGTGTTTTACATTTTGGGTTTGTTTGGACGAAATAGAGGACAAAACTGTTTGGACATATAACATGCTGACTTGTTTCATAGTTACCGTGGTTCTCTTTGATTTTCTGAAGGAACTCCCCGATGCCAAAGTCCAGCTTCTGCAGAACTGGCTCTAGCCACAAACCAACCTCGTGAGAATGAAATCAGAGGCCACAGGAAAACACCCAGCACTGCAGAGAGAGGTAAAAAAATAGGGCAAAGTTAGTAGAAACAACTTTGCTCATCATGTAGGCAAACAGTATTTGCTATATGCTACATTAATCATAGCTTTGATAGCTCCTAGTCATTGTTATGCTGATGACATACAGCTATAGCTCTCATTTAAATGTCATGACTCTATAAAGGTTCTTAACGTTCAAGAAATCACAGTGAATACAGTCAATGTGTCACTGCTGCTGACCAAAAAGAAATGCACTGAATATCAGCATTGTAAATTTTGCATCTTAACTTCCACTAGAGGTCTCAACCAAAACCAGGATAACAAACATGCCGCCATCTTCCAGCTGTACTGAATATGCTAGGTCTAAGCAAATAAACCGTAAGCATGATAGAAATCGCCTCTTCCTGTGCTAAACTTTACTCACCTAGAATATATGAGATAATAATCCCTGGAATGTAGCGTCCTAAGACAGCAAAGAACGGTGCACAAACTGCAAACCAGCAGGCAAAACTAGAAGAGAAAGAAGGAAAACACAAAGAGAATGACACTAAAAATGTATTCTGATGGGATTATTTTACAGCGACTATTTATTACTTTCTTATAAAATATCAGAAACAGGATCACTTTATTATAGGTTAATAATTTCCTGAATCTGTTCCACCATGTTAAGTCCCAGTGAGTGATTCAATTTCAGCGTATCCGAATGAGCAAACGTGTTTCTGCTTTATCGTGGTAACTCGGTGACCAGGAGAGTTTGTCTGGGGTTGACTGCTGCCTCTGCCTCACCTTGCCTGGGTTCTGCTGCTTGAAAGCCGATGTCTCCTGGAGGAAGAGTTTGAGGGAGTCACTGAGCTGAGGTCCAGCCCCAGACCGGCTGTCCTGGCCTGAGTCAATGATCTCCCAGCTACAGAAAAGACAAAGGAGCAGAAGTCAGTGTTAGTCATCTGCTGCCTTTGTCTTGTTTCGGTTCACTGTTAACTCATCATCTTTTAGTACTGACTGTTGGCCAGATGAATAAAGCATTTTGAGGACACATTTTGGTTTCTCTTTGTAGTCTCCTACAAGACTCTGAGACCATTTGATCAAAAGCTGTTGGCCCTTTGTCAGTTTAAATTTTATAATCAGATCTTGAAACTTCTTACAGCACTTTATTCAACTTGTGTTGTCTTTGACTCAGCTTGTTAGTAGATGGTGTTACGTCCCTAAGAGGTCTAGGGTGAAGGGAAGGAACATAAGCCGGTGTAGTGGGCAGATATAATGCCGTTTATTTGTTAGTAGTTCACCTGATCATAAAAACAACACAAGAAGAGGTGGAGGGGAACGCCAGACAATCACTCAAAATGAAAAGAAAATCCCACTCTAACAGAAAACTCACAGCACAAGCTGGTAGTTCATAAGTATACAAAAATAAGAACAAAAACAACAAATCACCAAAATTGTACAACGGTGGCCAACAGCCCAATAACAACGATACAAAACAAAACAAAAGAACAGAAAACACGTGATAACACAACCACAAGATAACACAACCACAAGAAGAAAAGCTACCTAGTACACTTCTCCAGGTACATCACAATTCATCTCAGAAGATAAAAACACACACAAAGCCAATGATTCACGGCGCCTCGATGGCAAGGCTTAGAGTAAAAGCACAGCCGCGGGTTGGCTGACTGGATCGGTGAGTCCAAGGCGAAGGAAAGGAGGTAGAAACCGGATTGGGTCCACCCGGTAGTTCTCGACCAATCCTGGGAAGAGGAGACTGGAGCGCCTAGACCGCATTCGTAAGAGGAGGGAGAGGACCCGTGATGCATCCCCCCCCGACTGCAGAGGCCGTAACAATGGTCATCACTGACTTACTGTGCAGTGACTCTGCAATAAAAATAGTATCAACATTGAGTTCACCAAGAGAGGGATGGAGAGGTTTATTTGGAGGCTTAGAATTCTGCTGGTTGAGGGTCATTGACAAAATTTAGTCCAAGGAAAAAAAGCCAGTCCAATGCAAATGCCATAGTCTAAATTAAGAGGCCTACAATAAAACTGTCAAGAGATGA
>JAKKUS010000678.1:0-15059 GCA_023238725.1 Scortum barcoo
TAATCAAATTTTTTTTGCACTATTAACAAATTTCCATGTACCTCCATTGGTACATCATTTTGGAGCGAAAGAGAATCTGAGGAACATATTTCAAAATCTAGAAAAGATACCACAGCAGATGAAGTCATAATATATATATAAACACCTCAAATGCTATAAGATTTGGGTGAACAGACCCTTTAAATAAAGATGCAAACCGCTGCTCTGTAAGTCTTGTCGACTCTCTTCACCAGAACACACACAACTCCAGTCATACCTCATTCCTGCACCGCGATCTTCAGGTGACATCTCAAGAGCTTCAGGTGCCTTCAGACAATCTGACGAGGCGATTAAAGACAGCCAATCACTGGACAGTCGAAGACACGCAACGCAATGCAAGAGACAGCTTGAGCTTGTCTTTGAGGTAAAAAAAAAAAAAAAATGCCACCTCAAACTCAGGTTGGAGCCAAACTCGGGTTTTATGTGCCACACGGCGCGATAGCAGCTTGTGTTTATCCTCAATGAAGCCCCGCTTGGAGTATTTCAAGCGGCCTCGTCTAAAAATAGGCCGATCACACTACATTCCAGCTGGCAGGCATCAGGAGGACAGAGGGATGGTTTGGGGGGATAGAAACAGCAACACCCTCCACCACCATCTCCACCACCAACAACCCAACACCACCAACCTCCCAAACACGCCTCCTCTTGTGTCAGGGGCAGCCAGATGAAGGGTGGGGGGGCACTGTTTCCTAAACGCCAGCTGTTTATCTGAAAGAAAAGTTCAACATATGGGGAACTACGCTTTCTTACTGAGATAGTTAAACGAGGTGGGCGATATCACTCTATGAAGCTAAAGATAATGGCCGGCTAACTTAGCCCAGCATAAAGACTGGAAACAAACAGAAACTGGGAGCCTGGCTTGGTCCAAAAATGACAAAATCCACCGATAAGCACCTCTAAAACTCACCAATTAACTCATCATATCTCATTCCTTTAATTCGAACAAAAAGTGTCAACAACAGAGCGGTGTTGATCTTCACTCTAAGTAAGAAGCAAAAGTAAGCACACTTCCCTAAATGTTTAATCAGAAATGAGCCGACAAAGCCAGGGAAATATTTTGTATGTATTAAACATGTTTATCATCACATGTTCATTATCACAGAAGATGAGAGTGTTTACTCTGATACACATTTTAGGTCACACCACAGCTCTGTTTATTCATTTAAGTTTTATTATTGTTTTTCTTATTATCTATTTTCAGGCAAACTCTGTCTATATCTGAGCACATCTGTATACTTCTGAGTCTTGCAAATCTTAACTCAATTTTAAAAAACATGTTTCCAAGCATCGAATTTACACCTGATTATGCTGTTATATGCTAAAAGAATTCAATAAAAACAGTGTTTATTAAAGTCTCTCAGGAGAATATAAAGTCACTGAAAGACCACAGCAGAAATCAGAGAGGGAGGAAAAGTCTCTAAAACTGAAATATTGATCAGAAAGTAGCTTTGATCATAAAACTTTAACTAAAAAGTGAATATGTTGTTGTGTAAAATATGTTGTTTCGTGCTGTATGGCTAAAGTAAATCAACATAAACTGTTGGCATGAGTTGAATTACATTTTAAAAGTACATTATCTACCTCAGATATGAAGACCCAACATTTAGAATATTATTATTTGTTGTATTTCTCTACATCTATAATCAAATCGATTTTTTATAAAACAAACAAGCTGTACTCTCTTCATGAAACCACCAGTAACATCAGTTTGTAGGTGCTTACAGTATAAGCTGTGTTTTATATTTATTTATATATGTATTATGCATCTATTGATTATTAGCATTGTAAAATTTTTATTCTTAAAATTGGAAAATAGCTAAATAGCTGTAGATTTTTTGGTCAATTTGTGACAAAGCAAAAACAAAAGAAAATATATGATATATAAAAATATGACAATATAATATAAATGTGATGTCTGTAAATGTGTTATTATACAATGAAAAATGGGAAATACTTCAAGATTCCTGTCTATTTCTGACTGGAATCGAATCATTTGACAGTGATGAAACACTCGTGGCTGGTTTGTTGTGTTGTTTTCTACCAGTCGGCCTCTGTCCAATCAGATGCTTCGCTCTGAAGCACACCCACCCACCCCCCGTCTGTGTCAAGTGATCTGATTGGCTGGACTGCTTCATGTCACACCTCTGAATCATTTCCGCCGTCAGTGGAAGAAACAGCTGAGTCACACACACACACACACACACACACACACACACACACTGCGCTCGGGTTTCACAACTCTTAAGACACTTTGTTTGTTGTGGGAACAAACAGCGGTACTTTCCTCGAACCCACAAAAACAAAATCCATTTCAGGTCACGTGACATTCGTCCACATGTGAGAAACAACATACTTATCCCTGCTGAGGATGATACAGCTCTGATTGTGCTCTTTGTAATTTTATGTGACAGTAATTTCATTTATTCAAGTCAAAATTGAACGAAAAAAACAAAAAAAGAATGAAGAAACTTCCTCCGATATTTTCTGTTTTCTGATCAGTGCCTCCGAGTATTGTAGAAAAGTGATCCAAATGACAGTTTACTTTATTATATGTTCAAAAACTACTGATTTAAAGTTAAGCAAAGATCTTTGGGAGAAAACATGATGCCAACAGTCTGCTGCGTCACTTTGTTGACCTATAAAACACAACAGGTACACTGGCTGATCCAAAATAGAGCAACACTGTCAATATAGTATATATAGATATAGATAAGACATGTAAGATTTCAACACTATGTTTTAGGCCACATTCACACACAGTCACAACGGGGACACTGCTGGTTCAAACATGCCAGCTGTCAGCTCGCATTTTGGGTCAGCAGCTAATCTCCCACAAGCCTTTGCCCGAGATTCACCCTGAGCCCGATGTACAATTACCCACAAGACACCGCTGACCGACAACAGCAGGTGACAACACAATCCCACTCTGCTGGCCAAATGTGACAAAGACAGGCCGACAGAGAGAGAAACAGGGAGGCAGACGGTAGAGGCAGATATTTAGATATGGGAGATGTGCTAATTACAATGCAGGCAATCATGATGTTCATTTTGAACATTTTTATCACAGATTATCTGTCTCATATACTAATTTCAATACAGAAAGACAGTTTTAGCAAATGTCAGAAATGTGTAAATTCAATGTTTATTATCAAGGTCGTAGTTAAAGGTGGTTTTGTATAAGACAGAAAATGAGAAACACCTCTGAATAAAATGCACCACCAACAACGACCTCCCCGCTGAAATGTATAATTGAATTCAAGGCGCTCTTCTTCTAGTAAACAAACACATGAACGCACTGTGTGAATCTTTGAGCTCTAACAAACGTGTTAATCCAACCCTCATAATTGTTGTTTTATAAAATCCAACAATGCTTACGTCCATTATGTGCATCACAAAAGTCAAATGTATGATAGATTGTATTAGACTGTAAAGTATTTTATCAGTGAGGTCAACAGATCCACGTGAAATGGTTGAAAACTAAAAAGGGAAAAAAACTTTAAATGGACAAGTTGGAATAGTTTGTCATTATCAGATTTCCCTTAAAATGAATTTGAACAACCCTCCATCTGAATGTCAGTGACCAGATAAAGACCGGAGCAGTCCGCCTTTGTGACTCTGACCACAGTTATCATGTTGAGTCGGACCCGGCTCGTGAGGTTTGTGGGTCTTCAGGCTCAAACTCTGAAGCTGCCCCTGACCTGGACTCACCGGACTGTCGGTTACATAACTCAGATGTGTTGCATCCAGACTGGCGCCCACAAATCCCCGCCACCTCCACTGAATCCCACCAGGCCTTCAGAGCTGGCAGCAGCATCAAGTAACCCCCTCGCACACACACACACACAAAACAAAATCACTTTCTAAATGAGGGCAGGAGGCTGAACCAGGTGACCAGTGTGAACTCGCCCCCACCGTCTCCACCGCTCGGGTCAAACCAGTCTAGGTCGGCCAAATGGGTCAGAAATAATCCACATGGACTGCACCAAGTAAATATATTCATTTACTTCTGACTGGGACTGAGCAGGTTTTTGTGCATCTTTTCTTATAATATTATAATAATGAAGAGAGGAAAAATCTACATTACCAGAGAAGTGAAGATGAAAGAGGAAAAACTCTCATGAAACAGTAGCTGCCCTTCTTACTTGAAGTCATTTTGAAACTGTGATTATAAATCATGAAACTGTGAGATTGCATATATAAAAGTTAAATTAAAGTTGAAATTGCTTTGTAGAGGCAAACTGGAGTCACAAAAGTAAAGACTGATAAGACAATTACACTTCACATGTGGAAGAAACAAATCAATATTAAAATAGAAAGAACAATGTAGTCTCAAGCTTTGGAAAAAGGCTTTAACTGAGCCTCTTTTATCACTTTAGTTAGAGTTTAAACCGTGACTGAGAAATTGTCACCTGAACAAACTGGATGTGCTCAAGCTCCACCAAGTGGTCAAAGTTCAAATGTAAAGACTGTGAAGGAATGACAAACACCTCAGTCACTTTAAGAGAGTGAGACATTATTATGATGTGTAAATCCAGCATCATGCATCATACATTTACATCTAAAAATCAATAAAAAACACACAGATGCTAATTAATCTGAAGGTTTTTCATATTTTATGTCTTTTGGTTTTGGGGTTCTCTGTTTTTACAAGCCACTGCAGCAAACATGATGTCAAATCTGAGGGTCTTTATGTTGAAAAACACAAACAATACACATATTATTATATAAAAAATTTTTTTTAAAAAATTAATCGACCTATTTAACAAGCTCTGAAAACAGCATCAGTTCCTAACAAAATGTCACAAAGTTGTAGTAAAAGAAGATATCAAAGGGCATGAATGCAGCATTATTTTAATTCTTGTTTAATCTATGGATTATTTTCTGATTCACTGATCAATCTCTGACAATAAAAAATTTAAATAAATTAAATAAAAATGTTGTGAGTTTATCCTTCAACTCAAATTTCAGCATTTGTCATGAAACACGTCATTCGTGCATAAAGTTTCATTTGGCACAAACAGACCAGTAACAGATTAATAAAATCTTGTAAAGTTACGACTTTATTCTGGAAATCTAAAATGATATCCAAATAAAACGCTGGACTCCAAACGCCGAGAGCATCCTGCAGGACTGCTTTGCACAGACGGACTGGGATGTGTTCAAAGCTGCAGCCACACAAGAGGACTCTTCCATAAACATTGAACTGTATGCAGAGTACGTAACAGACTACATCAGTACCTGCACTGACAACATAGTACCCACCTCACAAATCATAAAATACCCAAACCAGAAGCCCTGGATGAACAGTCAGGTCAGACACATGCTGCACGCCCGCTCTCTGGCATTCAGAGCAGGTGATGAGATGGAGTACAAATTATCAAAATACAAGCTGAGGAAAGCAATCAAAGAAGCCAAACAGCTATATCAACAGAAGCTGGAGGTCTACTACTCCACCGACACCATGTGGCAGGGCCTGCAGCTTGTCACAGACTACAAGGGCACCACCGTGGGAATCTCCAACAACTCTACCTCCCTACCTGACAAGCTCAACCAATTTTACTGTCGCTTTGAGACTCACAATAGGGAGACAGAGAGGACACATGCACACACCTGGGACAGGCATGACCCTCCCCACCATCTGTCTGTCTCATCAGCTGATGTGCACAGAGCTCTGAGGAGAGTGAACCCACGTAAGGCGGCCGGCCCAGATAACAGAGTATGTGCTTCAGAGCTGGCAGATGTCTTCACCTCCATCTTTAACCTGTCACTCATGCAGGCCACAGTTCAGACCTGCTTTAAATCCACCACCATCATCCCAGTCCCCAAGAGGAGTCCAGTCACCACACTGAATGACTACAGGCCAGTAGCACTTACCCCAATCATTATGAAGTGCTTTGAGAGAGTGGTGCTGGCTCACATTCAGAACACCACACCTGCAACACTAGACCCCCCCTCCAATATGCCCACCGCACCAACAGATCCAATGAAGACGCAGTATCTGCAGCACTGCACACGGCCCTCTCCCACCTCGAAAATAAGGACTCATATGTCAGGATGCTGTTTACTGACTACAGTTCAGCATTTAATACAGTCATCCCCCACAAACTCACAACCAAACTGTTTCAGTTTCACCTGGGCTTCAATTCCACTCTCTGCGACTGGCTACTGGACTTTCTCACTGGCAGGCGAGAATCTGTCAGGATTGGAGGCCTGGTGTCTGGCAGAATAACAGTGAACACTGGCACCCCGCAGGGATGTGTTCTCAGTCCGGTGCTGTACTCACTATTCACACATGACTGCATCACCTCACACAAAGGCAACACCATCCTCCTGAAGTTCACTGACGACACGACCGTCATCGGCCTGATCTCTGGAGGAGATGAGACAGTGTACAGATGGGGGTGGCCAGTCTAGTTAAATGGTGCAACAGCAACAACCTCTCCCTGAACACGGACAAGACCAAGGAGATGGTCCTGGACATGAGGAGAGAGAGGAGGCAGCACCAGCCTCTGATGATCACAGACTCTGAGGTGGAGTTTGTCAGCAGCTTCAAGTTCCTGGGCGTCCACATCTGTGATGACCTCACCTGGACACTCAACATCACCCAGCTGGTCAAGAAGGCTCATCAGCGGCTGTACTTCCTGAGGAGACTGAGGACCCCGCCGTTATCGAGAGCATCCTGAGCAGCTGCATCACGGTGTGGTACGAGAACAGCACAGAGAGCGGTGAGGACAGCAGAGAGGATCGTCCGGGCGCCGCTGCCCACTCTGCAGGACATCAACCACCACAGAGTCCACAGGAGAGCCTGCAGCACCATCAGAGACCCCCCCACCCCCAGCACACACTCCTCAGTCTTCTGCCCTCTAGGCAGGAGGTACAGGAGTGTGAGGAGCAGGACCTCCAGGCAGTTTTTATCCACAAGCCATAAGACTCATCAACAGATGCAGTCCACTACCCCTGCCCCCCCCATAACCATCCCCACCACACAGAAGCACCTTTCACACATCACTTTACCACGGACGTTACAATATTTGAATGTATATAGTTTTTTTGCACACTTATTGTAAATTATTACTGTATATTATTTAGTGTATAATATTTACTTGTATTTTTATTTTTTTTTTTTGTATTTATATTTTTCTACTTGGCATTGAAGACAGAAGAGCAAAGCAAGAATTTCATTGTACAGTGAAACCTGTTTTTATCTGTGCAAATGACAATAAAAATCTTGAATCTTGAATTGAATTGAATGGTATGTTTCCTCCACGATGTCCCCAATGCTCAAATCTTTCATGTAAACACAAATGAGTGTATCACAAGGTGAGTGTGTGATTTGTGACCTGAAACAGTTTGTTTTTAGTATTTGGACCCGTCACATGGTTCGGTCTCAGAGCGGATTAGATTAAACCGTCATGTGTGACCAATCAGCTGTGCAGCATCTCAGCAGTCCGGAGCAGACCGAGGATGAGTTCACTATCAGAAAAGATGTCGCGGTTTGCTTTCAACGCGTTTCTGGTGCCGTCTACACTGTATCAGAAAGTGTGATTCACATGAAAGAGGCAGAAATCTGAAAAAGTCACCAGCATGTCGGCAGAAATAATCTCATTGTTCACATGAAGCATAAGTGGGCAGAGCTGTAACAAAGGTGGCAGTTTGTTTCTCCGCTGAAAATTTGCATCTGCTTTGTTTCTGAGAAGTCGTCTTTCTCCTGTCAGTTTCAGAAGCAAAAACACAACGAAGAAGCCATTCAGAGCTGCAGCACATCCAGAAAGTTTTGATGTTGAAATGAGGAACAAACTCTGCATCTTGGCTGCTGAATTTATCCCGAGTTGACCCAGAGTCTGAAAGATTTAAACTGCACAATCAGGAGCATAACCTTCAGCTCAGCTGCACTTTTAACAGACTTTAAACTTCAGTGATTGAATGTTTCTTTCTGAACGACACCTTAGAGATTGTAAATGACTTTTAATCTTCCATTTTAAGCTCCACAGGCCTGTACCTCTGACTTTACATCAACAAAACAGATGATTTCTAATTATCTTTTTTCATTTTCAGTTTCATTTGAGTGCTTCAGCTCTCAGTCACCAAGTTTTTATTCTTTCACCTTCACTTCTCTGTAAATGTTGACTATTAGTGGTGGGGGAAAAATGGAGTCTATGATGCATGTCGATGTTTTGTTGAATGATTCTGCATCGATCAGTAAAGTCTATAATCGATTATCAGACCAGTTTCTGTCATTTCTTGAGTTTGGTGCTGCTGCTGCTACGTTGAACGTGTCGCCGTGTTTCCATTTTAAAACCACGACAAGATGGCAGAGCAGCTGCAAGAGACAAAAGAAATCAAACCACCGTGGCTTTTTTAAAAGACGAAGTTTGTTTGTACTGATGGAGAAAAATAAACCGTGGAGAGAAATCTGAAACTGAGAATCATTAAATAAATATTTTAAAGCCAAGCGCTCTTCTTTCCTTGTTGTATCCTGTAGTTTAAGTTAAGCTAATTAAAAAGCCAGCAGACCACCATAGATGTAAATAAATTTAAAAAGCATTTTATTTATCTGCTGACATTCTTCTTTATATTTTACAGTTGTATTAAGTCTCTTCTTTTCCAGTTAAACTAGCCGGAAAGATAACGAGCGTTGGCCCTGCCACCAACATTTAACTCGACCAATGAGATGATCCGACTCTCAGGTGTGTTTTTAGCAGTAAAACCTCAAAATCATCGCTCATCAACACAAAACCAAACACACACACACACACACAACAGACATCCACATCAGATGCTCTTCAGATGTCCTACCTTGCGGTCATGCTGCGCCACAAGTGAGCCCCTGTGGAAAAGGAGAAATTGATTATTGATCGTCACAGAGTCGGTCACATCACCAGAGTAAAATGGATAGTAATAAATAAGGCTGCTCTATACACAGATGATGAAAGACAAGACGGAAAAGGGCAGTCCTGATAACAAAAATAGATTATATGTGGGAGGAGTTATGATTGTTGTCATTAAAAGTATTTGGACAGGAGGACTAAACAAGCTTGTTGTGGAGGAATCATTTATCAATCTATCACGTCTCATCCAGAGATCCTGTCGATTAGAAGTAAATCCGATCTGCTCAGTTCAATCTAAGCTCTATCAAATATTTAAAACTCTTATTCCACCCGTGTTTTGACTATAAAACTGAGTTTGAAAGGGGTTCATTCGAACTTTTTCTTTGTTAATTGTACGAGTGAAGTATTGTTGATAGCAGCTTTCCATGAGAACAGCTCATCCAAACAGCTTCAAACTCCTTCTGTTTTAGTTACATGTCAGCAGGTGAGGTTTGGACACTAAAACAGACTAACTTCTTTCAGTTTGATTGAAACATCTGGAAATATCTGGATGTGGCACCTCATTCAGGCCGTCCACAGGAAGAGGAAATAATACAGCAAACACATGAAAGAATACAAAGCAAAGTCGATATCTGTGAGTGTTTAAGTTTCCTTCGCTTGGTGCTCGGCATCGTTACGATCGACGACGATGTTCAGAGCGCATTAAGAGCTGAGTGAGCTGTTATCATCCTGCGGGTGACGAGCAGCTTCTTATTTCCCCGTTTGTTTTTCAAAATAAAAATATCACTGACATTAAGAAAGCAGAAGGAGAATAATCGGTGAGGGTGAGCGACAGAGTGAGTCACTGTCGGGATGAAATCATCTGAGCCGGACTCAACTGGTGACTCATCGTTTGGTCAATTTAACATCAGAAAACACTTTAAAAAAACAATCATTTTTAAAACACTCATCATAATCAGAGCATGTGTGTCTCTCGTTTTCTCCGACCAAAACTTTATTAGAAATTATTCAATTTAGTGTCATTTTAAAGAAGCAATTTTCACATTTAAGGTTTTTTTTATTTACTTTAAAAATTAATTGACGACGTTCCTGATTGATTTTCTGATCTTCTGCTCGTGTTTCTTCTTTTTACCGTGTTCAAAGATTTCAATAAATAACCTGACAAGTACGATTGCTGGTAGATAAAACTATAAAAATAAGACCCGAGTTGTTCTCAGTTATCCTTTAATTTGAGCACTGACAGCTCCGAACTGTGTAACGAACACACAAGTATTATAACTACTGTTATAATAGTGTATATAAATGTGTATTAATACATAATAACTGAAGAAACAACAGAATAATTTGATTTAAGTTGCAATTTGCATCATTTTTTATGATTGTTATTTTCTTAATAAATCATTTGGTCTGTAAGAGAGTAAAATGTCTCCAAAATATTCAGTTTACAATCACTTAAGATGAGGAAAAGAAGGAAATAATCACATTTAAGAAGCAGGAACTACATAATGTTTGACTTTTTGTTTAAAAGAGGACTTATCGATCATCAAAACAGTTGCTGATTCACTTGTTGTCAATGAACTTATTGATTTATCAACTAAATTTTTCAGCTTTAAAGTGGAGTTTCTTTAATCAGGACAGAAATATCGACGATATTAGAAATCTTTCTGTGTTTTATGACAGAAGCCGATGATGGTGTGACGGTCTTTCTCGTTACCTGTTGATCTGGACAGAGCGACGTCTCTGGCGGTCGCTGTGATGACCAGCAGAGCCAGCAGGACGGCTACGAGGCTGTAAACTCGGAGGGAGCTGAAGGCCGCAAACCTGAAGAGACACAAAAGATGGTGATAGCAGACGACATTCATGCATAACTTAATTAAAATCTCTATGTGTTGTACTGAGATTAATCGTTTTGTTCAACCAGCTCCCCTCAAACTCAAAAACATTCAGTTTACAGTCACATGAGAAGAAGACAAGAAGCAAATAATCAAATTTAAGAAGCGGCGACTGTAAAAGTTTGACTTTTTGTGTAAAAAAATTACTTAAAGGACTAACTGTTGAAGAAGCCATCCATCTCATGGACTTATTATATGTATATTACTATATTCTTTTCAACATTTCAATATAAATTACATCTTTTCCTATATTATGATTTACAAAATTTCTTCCCTACTCAAAATTAGCTGTGGGTATTAGTGAGTATAGTAAGCTTTTAAAATTACACATAAATTACACACGGTGAGCTTTTTATGGCTGATTCTGGTCGGGTTATTTTTATTTTAAAGTGTTTCAGACTAAAAAATACATTTAAATAAATGTAATTTGTAGTTCTGACAGTGCAGAGACATAAAATAAACTGAAAATATAACGTAAACATCAACCAGGACAATGACACCAATCAAAATTCAACATTTTCAACACTTTCAACACTATTTTTATTTATTACTTTGCGTTTGCGCATATTGGGGGGCAGCAGGTCACTGGGGGACTTAAACTGATAAAATCCTGGTTACGGCCCTGACTGTACTTTGGGATATCCCTAAGAACTTATATAATGTAGAAAAAAACTAAGATATTTAAAAAAAAACAAAGAGGGGAAACTGTAAAATACTTCAATGCCATATGAGTACTACAGTGACACTGTGACATAACAAGAATGTCATTTATTGCGTTCAATATTGATTAAAATTAAAAGGCAATCACCCCTTGAAAACATTACTGGAATAACTAATTATGGTCATTCTGGAGGAAAACTGGATTTAAAGAAAAACATATAAACTTAAATTAAATTATTTAAATATTATTATGAAGCTTTATTGAGGTTTGGGATGAACCTAAAGTCTAAGATACTTCAAATGTTTGATATTTTATACGCTTGATATTTTAAATAATAATCACCATCTCATTACAATATTATTGTAATAACCTATTAAATTTAAAGAAAAAATATTTAAACTTAATTCTGATCATAATAAATATTGTTATGAGGCTTTATTGGTGTTTAAAATGTATCCAAAGTCTGAGATACAATTAATGTTTGATATTTTAGATAATAAGAATCAAAGAGTCATCCCTTAAAGATATAATCTGGAATAACCCAATAAATCTAAATTTAAATGAAAAACTATTTAAACGTAATTCTGATCACTGAAATATTATTATGAAGCTTTCTGAGGTCTGGAATGAATCTAAAGTCCAAGATACTACAAATGTTTGATATTTCACATAATAAGAGTCATCCCTTTAACATATAATCTGGAACAATCCATTACATCTAAATTTAGGGGAAAACATCTAAACTTGATTCTAATCATAATAAATATTGTTATGAGGCTTTATTGATGTTTAAAATGAATCCAAAGTCAAACACACTACAGATGTTTTAGATAATAAGAGTCCTCCCTTTAACACATAATCTGGAATAACCATTAAACCTGAATGTAATAATCCCATATGAGCAGAGGTGTGTTTGTGATGCTGATGTCTCTCTGCGTCATGTCTCCTACCACAGCGCCGTGTTGGCTGCAGCGCACAGCGCGCTCGTCCTGCAGGGTCTCTGCCTCCAGCTGATCAGGCCGGTGAGGCGGCTCCCCGCGCGGCCCGGCGGCCCCGGCGGCCCCGACGGCCCGGCCCCCGCCTCCCCGCCGCCCGCCGCTCCTGGTTCCCGGTTCCCCTGCATCGGAAAGCGAGCGGGGCCCCTCCGCTGCGCTCCTCCTGCAGAAATCAGCGTCAAGCCAGCGGGGTGGGTGCTGGATCCGGCTGGGTTTTCAAAATAAGAGTCGGTGACCTGCAACTATTGGGTTTTTCAAAATAAGAGTGGATGACCTGCCATTGTGTCTGCTGGGATTTTCAAAATAAGATAAGATATTAGTCCTACAGCAGCAAATGGGAAGCAAAAGTAAACACTCATAATGAACTAGTGGACAGAATATAAAAAGAGCTATAAGAAAATGTACAAAAACAAGAAGAAGTACAAAATGGGAACAGCATATACAGGGAAATATTAAAAAATATATTGCACATTAAGTGAAGTTGTTCTGAATGAATTAATATTTTGCGCAGTAAATAATAATAAATAATAAAATAGAAGTTTTCTCACTTCAGCACTCAAAATTCAAACATAACTGGGTCATTATTATTGTGCAGCAACATTTCTGCCCCTCATATTTTCTTTACAATATGTCAGATATGTATAACAAATGGCTTAAGTTAAAGATTAACTTCTTCTATGTCACATAAACACAGACTAATGCACATAAAGAATACTCTTGTTTACTTAACTGACCTTTTTTGGTACAATATTATCATTTGTCTTGTGCTTGCAATCCAGTTCCACAAGAACTATAAGCCATGAAATGATAAAATATTGTAAGTATTCTTTAATTATTTTATTAAAAAAATGTAAAACACCAGAAACACCATTTAAACTTGATTCTAATCATAAAAAAACATTATTATGATGCTTTATTGATGTTTAGGATGAAGTCTGAGATACAACAAATGTTTCATATTTTACAAAATAAGAATCAAAGAGTCATCCCTTAAAGATATTATCAGGAATAACCCAATAAATCTAAATTTACACACATCACCTGCAGAGATTTATTGATCATTTTGTGTTGTGCCTTTTATTGTGAAAGAGAAAATCGCCACACTTCCTGTCCCATTTTTTCTGACTTAAAGCAGCTTCAGACATCAGCTGCTGCTTGTTTTGTTGTGGTTCAGGTCATTGACGTCAGGTGTGTGTGTGTGTGTGTGTGTGTGTGTGTTACTGATTACTGGGGCGTGACATCATTTGTTTTTGTTATACTGAAATATTACAAATACATAATATATGTGTGCTTTTAAGTGATGTCTGTGTGTTTTTAATTTGATTGTTGTCTTGTCTTTTATTTACTTTGTTGTCCCTTTATTGTGTGTATGCTTTTATTGTGAACTCTTTATGACGTCTGTTCTCAAAAGCTGCTATATAAATAATCTTTCACTTTACTTTACAGCCATAACTGATGTTAACATAAGATCAAATGAGCAGACTTAAACAAACAGCACATATCGGACACTGATCTGACAAACTAACAGGATGGTTGTGTTGCTGTTTTTGATGCAAGTGTAAATAATCAGCTGTTTTCAGCTGTTTAACTAACACATTAGCTGATGATAACTCAGAGCTGTTTCTGTCGGCTTGTTTTTCTGCCCCCTTGTGGCCAAAAATGACTCACTGTTCTGTCGGCTTGTTTTTCTGCCCCCTTGTGGCCAGCAGCTTTAAAAAGAGCTCCTCACAAACACAACATAATATTACTATACAGTATAATTCCTTGTTACGTTAGAAAAGAAAACAGATCTCTGACCAGCCATCAAAGAATGATGGGTATCCGACCAGATCAGCTAAAACTTAGTGTCAATCAGAATTACTGTTGTTAATACATTATGCACACATTTTCAACTGTTCAATAATTTTTTCCTCTTTTACCTCTAATAAACCTGGGCTACACACAGTGACGATGCTTTTATCAATACACTTACGTTATGTCACTGATAATAAATAAACAAGTGTTTTCCAGTTTTACAGTGTAAAATTATAAATGAAATCATCTGCAGGTGTAGTAGAGACACTTGACATCGTTTGTCTTCATAAGCTTGTTTTTCTTGGTAAAAGTGTATTTTCTGCATGTTGCATGTCAAAAAATGGCGTCTGGTTACCGCAGTTGCATGCTGTTTGTGTGTGTGTGTGTGTATGACTTGCTAACAAACGGCCAGCCAAATGATCCCTTTCTTTGTTTTAGTATTTTCCTGAGCTCGTTACAGCAAAGTTGGCTGTGAAAGACCTGATATCATGGTGTTGTTATCGGAGCCAAGAGAGACGGCTGGCGTCTGATTCATCACACAACACGACTGCTGCAGTGTACGAGGCAGGACTGATAACCGGTGTTGTAATGAGTGAGGCCAAGTGCTGCAGTATGTGTCACCATGGTTTTGCATGAGCCAAACTGTCAAATTAATTTCATTTTGCAGTATAAGTGTCTTTACCATCAACATAAACTACCTGCAGACCAATAAAATAGCAATAAAATTGGCTTAGTTAGTAACTTTGAGATTCGTCATCATTTTATGGGTTAAATGATTTGGGGGATCTGAGGTTTGCAGAATCAGTGACATCTTTTAAATCACTTCTCAAAACTTATCTTTTTTGTTTTT